>CM035407.1:60896176-61146176 GCA_020310875.1 Ceratopteris richardii | reverse complement strand
TTGAAGATCACCATCGTTTCTATCAGGAAAGGTATGAATTTGAGCAAACTCTTTGCATGAAAGAGGAGCCTAGGTAAGCACTTGCACATATCCATGCTTGATTTTCTGAAATTGTATAATTTGTTGACCATCGCAATGATGACACATCATCGAAACTACATTTGACTATCGCAATGGTCACTGATCGTCGTGGCGATTGGCTCATGCCATCGTGGTCACATCTCACCATCACGACGGTGAATCACCATCGCAATGGTGCTCGAGAATCGTGATCCTAACTAGCTGTTGTGGCTTGATCATCACGATTGTGCCTGACCATCGTCACCTTGACCGTCGTGGTTTGACCATCGCGATCCTCAGTGATCATCACTGCTTGACCATCGTGGCTTGATCGTCGTGCTCCTGAGTGATCATCATGACTTGACAGTCACGACTGTGACTCATCATCGCAAGGCCTTACCATCATAGCCTCTGACCATCGTGGGTGTCACACCATCACGATTGTGTCTGGCCATCACGACTGTCAGAAAAAACACAAAATTAGGGTTTTTTCACAAATTTTCAAAATTTTTTGTGTCAACTTTTGGACATTAATTGTGAACCCTTGTGTGTGGCATAGAGAAAAGGATGAAGTGGGCAAGCACCTCAATTTCTCGAACAAGGTCAAAATAGCTCCTTGACTCAAGGAGAATGTTGTAAGTGGAATCTCTATTTCTTGAATTGTTGATGATTTCTTTGAGTAAAGTTATTTGGTGTTCAACGGAGTGTCTTAGGACTCCTCGTGTAGTCAGGCTTTGCCCTAGCTCATTGAGTGGTAGATAGCCGATGAGAGAAGACATAATTGGGGAAAGAGATCAATCCTAAAGGGATTTTTGTGAAATAAATATGCAACACTCAAATGAATTAAAGTCAAACATATCAAAACGATTCCTTGCGACAACAAAAAACAAGACAAGCTCTAATGAAAACGCCCAAAGAATGAAATGATTAACCTAATTAAAGGGGTGAACATGATAAGGTGAGACTAGAATTAATGATCCTAATGGTTTGGAAAATACTTACGGAAAAGTGATAAATGGAGTGTTCGATATTTCGAGGCTAGTGTAAGAACTATAGGTCAACAATAGCTAGGCAGTTACCCTTACGAGGTTAGTTTAGACACAAGTGACTCAGATACGTCTTTCAACACAGGTAGACCAGGGTAATCCTTTAATGTAGCGCACCTAGAAAGGACGGAGGGCCCCTACAAGACTCAATTGGAGTACATTCATACAAATATATTGGGTGCCTAGGTTTACGAAGATGGCCTTCATAGGTTAGTGATTCAACTAAATAATCCCAATCAACCCATGAGATTAGAACATCCTGCCATTAAGTTTGAAAATGAGGCTTACATAGACAAAGAATGGACCATGTATATTGTCGCAATTAGGGCCGACTCAACAGATGAACTAGGTGAGATAGTAGAAAATGGAAACATAGATGTAGAAGGACATGGTAAACAGATTGAGGAACCAAGAACACCAAGAGGAAAATCCGTACTAACAAGGGTGATAACGCCTAAGTGGATGCCCCAAGACAATAGGAGTATAGAATTGTTCTGGAATAAGGAGACCGACGAAGCCTTTTGGAGATTCGGCCAGAACATCCTAGTGCGGCAAGAACTCACATGATTTATGAATTAAATGACCCAAAGATTCTAGAAAAGGTAGTATACATAGATGACACCTCAGAATGAATGTATAAGGTCACAGAACATGGACCATATGCATATACATGGGGAGGAGAATTAGTTTTTCCTCTAGTAAAATCACAAACACTTAAAGATAGTTTGGGTGTTGGCACATCTCAAGGACATAGGGAGAAGAACAAGGAGTGTGCAGAGTTAGTTTCATCCATCGTGCAGGAAGGGAGAGGGCCCCCACTGAAAATGGAAGCGCGGAAAGAGAACCTCTGAGGGATCATAGGGCTCATAGGGGTGGGGTTGGCTTTCCCCTACCAAGGCCAGGAGACCACCCTAGAACCTTGTTGCCTACTCAGTTAGTGAAGGCTATGAAGAATTGTTTTGACGGATGGAGAGATCCCTATGAGCACATAACAAAATTCAAGCACATGCTATAGGCTGAACAATTTGAAGAATGTTTACATAATTTAATGCCTTTGGACTCACTCAAAAGGGTAATGCATTGGATTTCTTTCGACCATTGCTCCAACATCAATTTAGAGACATCCACCACATGATGGAGCCCTTCATTATGGAATTTTCCAAAAGTGGAATCAGACACAACACATCTTCTTTGATACACACATTCAGACAAACCTCTCAAGAGATAATAAGGATGGCTGGTCGAAGAATTAGATGGTACATAGAAAGATGTCCCCCATTGGAAGTACCCACTCAAGCTAAATTGATAGCTTTGATCATAGACGACCTATTGAGTGCTAAGCTGAGATCATGTGTCTTCTTGAAGGAGTTAAGAACCTTGGATAGTTGTTTACGGATCTGTGTAGACATAGAGGATAACTTAGGAGATGAGCTAAAACTTCCTATGGTTGGTAAAGACTCGGATAGCACCATAGAAACTTCATCTAGACATTCTAATTCAATAGAGGACTTAGCAAAACAAGTGGCCAAACAATTGGGAGTTTCTAGCAAACGAGGCATCAAATTAGCCCCCCCCCCACCCCCCCCCCCCCCCCGAAGGTTTTATACTTGTGGAGGTGACCATATGGCAAACATGTGTCGACATGCAATGCAACCCATAGGAAATTCCAACCGCATGTATTGCATCATAGAGCAAAGATATACAAAGCACACTACTGAGGATTGCCCATATAATAAACAAGTGGTTAGGCAGAGTTACCCTCAACAATATCAGCTAGGTAGATACTAAGGGTAGTACTAGCCATAACAATATTATCAAGGCCCCTCCTCAGCATCAAGCCTCGTATCAAGCATAGCCTAGACTGCAACCTGTCCTAGGACAACAACCCCCACCCCATACTAATGTAGTTTCGATAAAGTAAGCTACACTAGAGGAAAATTCCAACATGGCATTAGTACCCATGACCCCTTTGATCATGGAAAATGATCCTAATGCAAAGTGTTTTGACTCCACCCATGTGGATAGCCCACCAACGTACTACATGGAGTCACTAAAAAGCTCAGATCCTTACTATGAGAACCCTCTGTATAAGCAAAACTAGGAACGGGATTATGCTCAGGTCATGTACACAAACCCCAACCCGAGACCGCAGCTAGACAGCTAAGACCACAAGCACCCAAAGGACCATGTTATAAATGCCAAGAAGACCACTTCATACGAGAGTGTCCACACATAGCAACTATAGTGTAGTCGCAATACTTCAATATTCAAGGCTTTTGCCCTGCATGTGGAAAGGATCACTTCATAAGAGATTGCCCCAAGAACCCTATGAACACCTCTACAAAAGTGACACCCATCAACGTGATAGGCATAGTGCAGCATTTTGAAGGTTCCATACCTCAATACATACCCATCCAACTAGTTACTAAAGCCCAAGTGCAAAGGCAAACCCAACCAGAAAACCCAGGAAAGACAGCTAAAGCTAGTGAAGTAGGAGATTCAAAAGGAAAGAAAACTAGAACTTGGAAAGAGTCAAGAGAGCAACACAAGAAAAAATGGGGTAAAAAGATCAACAAATTAGAGGAAATCCTAAGAGAAACGAGAGTTAAAATCTTAGAAATGGCATCATAAGAGGCTGAAACACGAATAATCACCTCTAAACCAAGCTCAATACTAGTAGACCCCACCCCAAAAAACCTTGATATGATGTTCAAAGCCTATCAAGTGAGAATACAAGAAGGACCACAAGTAGGAGAATCTAGCAAGAATTACCCTCGAGGTGACTTAGAAATTGAGAGAACCAAACTATACAGGTGGAATTAGCCCAGCCTATGTTTGAGGCATCACAATACCTGAATTGGGAAACTATCGCCCAACCTGAGTTACATTTTTAAGGACTCCTAGAGAAACTAGGCGCAGTTGTATCTAACCTTGCAAAAGTTAGTTCTAGCACACAAACTAGCCCAATGGAACCATTGAAGAACACTCTATTCGAATAGGCTAGGCCATATTAGAAAATAATCAAAGAGGTTATATGGATTCACATGCCATCTTGAAAAAGATTCCAGAAGAAAGATGGAGAGAGGAACAAAAATCTTGACCACCCATACTCGAGATTGATGACTCACGAGAAGAGTTCCGTGCAGACATCCTATCTATCTCTGGAGATCAAGTGGATGATTGGCCAAGTGAGCACACGAGTTTTGAATCTATCTCTTGGCAAGAGTTACCTCACTTTACTGGCCCTTGGGAAGATTGTTCAATTCTAATGAGATCCCCCACTATTTGAGTAAGGGGAGAGAACTCACTTCCTCCTAGGAATACCAAAGCTATTAGGAACACTAATGTTCAGTGCCATTTGACCTTGGACGAGCTGTTGAAGATCAAACCTCAACTATGGAAACATGTAGCGAATCAGTTTCCAGAGATCACCACAACCTCCTCTAGATCAATTTCATGAGGAAAGGTACAAGAAATACCCCTAGATAAAGTGGGAGATGCGAGTGAAGGAGAGGAAGGTAACACTTATATGCCCATTACCTACAAGGGTCACACTACCAAAGCCATTCTGCACATAGGTGTAGAAGTAGCTATCGCAACCACTTCTCTTTGGAAACATTGGGGAATACTTGCTCTTAGACCTACTACGATGAAGCTACATATGGAAAACGGAGACATAGAAAGACCCTTAGGACTGTTCGAAGGAATTACCCTATCCACTTGCAGAGTAAGATTTGATTACACCTTTGCAATATGCGATTTCGGGAAAAATCAAGCATACAAGATGCTCTTAGGTAGACCTTTTATGTGATAGTTGCATGTTGTACAAGATTTGGGAACCATCTCTTTGTACTTACAACACCTAGGAGTAACCACGAAAGTGAACCTCACAAACTATTTACATAAGGACGTACCACCTTTGCAATGGAATATGGTACATATGAATGAAGAGGAGATGGAATCGGTACGAGCTTTAACATCAGACCCATCGTGGTTTCATGAGAATACACATGTGTGGATGTGTAAAATCGCAGCCAAGGAAGAGGAGCATGCTACAGCACGGAGGTCAAGAGTAGGACACATTTCTAGACCCATTGAGGGCCCAGCATATGTCTCGGTAGTATTTCCAAACAAGGAGTTTGAACCCCGTGGCTGGGTAGAGATCGTAAGACTAAGGACATTGCAATTAACAAAGAACAATGGACTCCCATTATGAGGAAGATGGTTATGATATATCCATGTTCAATGTAGGCCTAGTAAGAAAATAAATAGAAGAAGATAACCTTAAAGAAGAAATCTCTGAACATAGTAAGTCAATGAATGAGGAGGAATGGGAAGTAGATTAGGAGATACTAAAATGTTCATCGGAAGAGGAATTTCCTGGCTGGGTAGAAGCCATGTGCCTAGAACCCACCACCCCTAAGAAGAAAAGGGAAAATTCAAGTTCTAGTCAACGAGATCAAAAGGTGAGGAAGAAAAAGAGTGTGAAAACCAAGGTGGAAGTGCTAGAAAACTTTAAGAAATATGTGGTGGAAGACCAAAAAAGCATGATCAGAGTGCCCAAAAAAGAAAAACGTTCGGGAGAAGCCTATGACAATAAGGAAACCATGAAGAAGGTTGTAGTGGCAATCGAGGAAGGAGAAGAAGGATGCACTTACATAGGACATGATTTAACTGATGAGAAGGAAGCAAGTTTGATTGCTCTATTGAAGAGGTATATGGATGTGTTTGCATGGAGTTACAAAGACTTGAAAGGAGTAGAACCTCACATATGTTCCCATAGGATACCTATGACCACTAAGACAAGACCCACTAAGCAAAAGCCCTACATGTATAATGACAATTATGCATTGAAAATCAAGGAAGAAATAGATAGACTTATAGAAGTCGGATTCATCTATGAAATAGAACACACCAAATGGGTCTCATGCATTGTAGTCATGCCTTAGAAGAACGGTAAGCTGAGATTGTGCATTAACTTAAAGAAGGTCAATGCTGCCACCATTAGGGATAGTTACCCTCTACCCATTATAGAACACCTATTGGAAAGAGTCACAGGCAAGGAAGTGTACAACTTCCTTAACAGACCCTAAGGCTATAAACAAGTGGCCATTGCCCTAGAGGACCAACACAAGATGGCATTTTCCACAGAGTGGGGTATCTTTGTGTTTCGTGTAATGCCTTATGTGTTGAGGAATGCACCTGCAATGTTCCAAAGGTTGATGTGCCATGTGCTCAAAGCATTTTTAAGAAAGAATCTAGAATTGTATGTGAATGACTTGTGTGATCACTTAGTGCTTAAGCCACACCACATCCCTGAGCTCGAACGCATCTTGAAAAAAAGTAGGGAATATCAAGTCTATTTAAACCTAGAGAAGTGTTTTTTTATGGTCAGACAAGGTAAGATACTCGGTCATATAGTTTCAAAAGATGGAATCTCCATGGATGAAGATAATGTATGAGTAATTAATGAATTACACAGGCCAAAGAACATCAAAGAAGTCCAAGCATTTATGGGCCATTGTGGTTATTACCACGATTCATACACATGTATGAAATCATCGCTAAACCACTCTACAACCTACTAACCAACTTTGAGTGGATAGAAGAATGTGAGAGTTCCTTTAGTGAGCTTAAACGACGATTGTGTTTTCCACCTATTCTAGAGGTGCCTCATTAGAAAAAACCTTTTCGTGTACACGTAGATGGTTCTAATGATGCCATAGGATGTGCGTTGGCACAATAAATAGAGGAATTCTCGATCAAACCTTGGCACTTCTTCAACTTCAACTTGTACTTCATTGTTCTCTTCTTCATCAAATATCTCAACCTTTGATTTACCTTTTTTCTCATTCAAAACTTCTTCATCACCTGCATGACTAATGATTATACCTGCATACCAAGTATCTTGCTCATCAAATGTAACATCCTTTGATACAAGGAATTGCTTTGTGGATGGACTCTAGAATCTATAACCAATTTGCTTATCATCATATCCAATAATCACATATTTTTCAACTTTAGGTTCCAATTTATGCCTCAATTGAGATGACACATATGCATAGTCCAAACATCCAAACACTTTACAATGATCTAAGGTAGGTCTCTTACCCCACCAAGCTTCATATGGTGGCATACCTTAAAAATCTTTACATGGTAATCTATTGATCAAATATGTAGTTGTATTTACAACCTCATCCCACAAATAATTTGGACATTTTTTCTCCTTCATCATTGATCTTTCAAACTCAAGAAGAGTTCTATTTCTCCTTTCTGCTACACCATTTTGTTGAGGAGAGTACATGCAAGTAACTTCCCTTTTTATACCTGCATTCCATAAGTAATCACTGAACTCATTAGATAAATACTCTCCGCCTCCATCTGACCTTAGTCTCTTCATCTTTTGACCTGTGGTTCTTTCTGCATACACATGATAATGTTTAAATATATTGAATACCTCTGAGTTATCTTTGATCACATATATAGTGATCCACCTGGTAGCATCAACAACATATATCACATAATATCTTGAACCATTTATACTGTGATCCTTTGATGGTCCCCACACATCTCTGTGTACCGATTCAAGCTTCTCTGAATACATGAAACCATGTTTAGAATATGATTGCTTATGAGCCTTACCTAATTGACATGCCTCACATCTGCATGTCATATGGTGACCTGCAACATTAGGCAATCCAAGTACTGAACCATTGTTAACCATATCCTTAATACGTCTTTCATTGACATGTCCAAGCCTTTGATGCCAAAGGTCTAACTCAGAGATCTTATGTCCTCCATAACTGAACAGGGCATGAACAACATTACCTTGAATCTTCAATGTGAAGAGTCTTCCTTCTTTCTTCCTTGAAAAAATTTGTTTATACCCATTGGTAGGGTCTTCCACAAAAACTCCATCATTAGTTCTATCTTTGGCCCTCACTGATCCAATTGACTTCACATTATGCTTTGTATTATCACTTGTTTGAACTACATGATCAGTTACCTTATTTTTTAAATCAATCATCAAGGCTATATTACCACTTAAGTGATTGCTATACCCTGAGTCAATGTAGAAGACTCTTTGGTCTTCACTTTGTCTTTCACAAGTTGCATTCATGAGTAAGGTTGAATCCTCCTTCTCATCTGAAGCATAATTGTAGTAGTTATGGTTATAGGATTGACTTTGGAATCCTCTACCTACATTTCTTCCAAAGTAACCTCTACTAACTCTACCTCTGAAATTACCTCTTTGATTTCTACCACCTCTTCCTCTTGAATTAAAATTCTGTCTATATCCTCCATTATTCTGATTACTATGCCAACAATGATGAGGTAAATGATTTTTCTTAATACACATCCACCAAGATTTGGCTCCATCCTTCTCGCTTCTGCCTCTTCCTCTTCCTTTGCCACCTCCTCTTCCTCTTAGGAAGTTGGCTTGGCTAGTTGTACCTTCTTCTTCATTTAATTGTTGTTTGCCTTTGCTATCCCTTCTAATCCTTGAATACATTGCTTGACCTGCACTCTTATCACCATCACCTTTGACATCCTGCTCAAAATTTAGCATGTGTCCTAGCAACTGATTTAAATGAGGAGTGAAATCATGTAGTGAAAATCTAGTAGAAAAAATGAATGGCTTCCATTTCTCATCTCCTCTCAAACCTGTGAGGATTTGTGCAACAGCGTAGCGACTGGGAATACTCATGAATGAATGACTCTCCTCCCAACCAAATGCCTCTATATATAGCTCTCTCCAGGGGACTACCATCTTGGGCAAGTGAATGCTAATCATCCAAGTGTCAGCCATGTAACTACATGTGCGCCAAGTGTCTCAGTGGATGCTTCTAGAAGGTTCTAGAGCTCTTTGGGCAAAATACTCTTCCCATGTACCCCATGGGGATTGAACCCAAGACCTCATCCTTCACACCCTTGAGACTTCACCACTAGGCTAAGTGGATTACTTGGTTACAAGAGTAAATGACCTACCAGTAAGTCTAGACTCGAGATCTTTGGCCACAGGAACGAATGACCAAACGGAATCTGATTTCAGATCTGTCTGAACCAATCGGATCCCTAGATCACCAACTTACTTTATTACATTCTTCCCCCCTTGGAAAATATTTTCGTCCTCGAAAATTAGAGCTATATGTACTGTAGGCAACCCCCGAGCCTCATGTTCTAAAACTTGAAGAACATGCATTCATTCAAACAGGTTATTTACTTAGGACTTGAAAGTAAAAAACCTTATCATATTCTAGATCTTGAAGAACATGATTGGTTTTATCTACTTAAAACTTGAAAGTAGAGAACCTTCTTTATTTGGGACCAACTTAAAACTTGAAAGCTGGAAAACGTCGTTGGATTGTGGAAACTTTTTCCCATGTTGAATTTTCTTCAGTTCCATCCTTCCATTTTACTAAGCACTCTTCATACAAGTGGCTTCTTGTACATTTATCTCGGGTGCGAAGTATCTTTTCAGGTTCATGAGGAACTGTTTCATTTACTGGAATAGGAAGTATGATCTGATGTCCAACTAGATTATCTGAATCTGTTAGACTCTTCCTAAGTCGACTAACATGGAACACTGGATGAATCCAACTATCATCTGGAAGTTGTAATTCATAAGCCCACAAACCAACTTTCTTGGTGATTGGAAAAGGACCGCAATATCTAGGCGACAACTTGGCGCATTGACCAGTCTTGAACTTTTCCGATCTTTCAGGAATACGAAGATAAACTTGATCGCCAACCTGAAAAGTAACATCTCTTCGCTTTGGATCGGCATAAGCCTTTGCACGATCTTGAGCTTTCTTTAAATTTTCTTTAGCTAATTTAAGCTTAAAGTTCATGTCTTGAAGGAACTCTTGAGCTGCTTGAACTCGTTCATTATGAAGTCCCACAGCATAAGGAGACCTAGGTTGGAAACCATACATCAACATGAATGGACTAAATTCAGTTGATGAATTCTTGGCACTGTTATAGGCAAACTCAGCTAAAGGAAGATAATCTTCCCAATCAGTCTGTTTGGAAGTAACATAAGCTCTAAGTATGTCTTCCAAAACCTGATTGACTTTCTCTGTCTGTCCATCCGTCTGGGGATGTTCAGCTGTACTTAAACTTAGTTTAGTTTCAAGTCTACTAAAGACTGCTCGCCAAAAATGACTTGTAAATCGAGCATCTCTATCAGAAACTATGTCTACTGGAAGACCATAGAGTCTATAAAGTTGATTTACAAATATTTTTGCAAGTTCTGGGGTCTTATAAGTAGTCTTGACAGGTATAAACTGAGCAAGTTTAGTCAATCGATCAACTATAACCCAGACTGAATCAAAGCCCTTCTGAGTGCGGGGTAATCCAGAAATGAAATCCATGGAAATGCTTTCCCACTTTCCTTTGGGAATTTCCAAAGGATGCAGCAGTCCTCCAACTTTAAGTCGTTCAAACTTATTTACTTGACATTTATGGCACTTAGACACATAGATTTGCACATCTCGATGCAAACTAGGCCAATAAAAATGTCTTTTCACTAACTCATAGGTTCGGTTAATACCAGGATGTCCTGCACTTGGAGCATCATGGCATTCAAAAAGTACTTGATTTCGTATGTCCACTATACTTGGGACACAAACCTTACCTTTATAAAGCAAATATTCATCTTGGAGAGAATAGTGTTTAAACTTTCTCTCAGAAGTACTTGCTTCAGTTTGTTTATCTTGTTCAGCTGCTTTCCATGCTTGACTGAAGCTTGGATCCTCTTTGCAGCTTCCTTTCAAAGTTGAAATAAATTCACTTTGAATTTGTACAAAACTTAGATTGTTCAACATAGGCATCCGACTTAAGGCGTCTGCCACTGCATTGAACTTTCCTTTTCTGTACCTGAGCTCATAATCGAACTCTTGCAACTGTTCAGCCCATCTTGCTTTTCTACCTCTAAGATCAGGTTGGTTTGCAAACCACTTTATGCTCTCTTGATCAAAAACTATGGTCAGCTTTGATCCATATAGATAATGGCGCCATTTCTTTAGAGCATTTATAATAGCGAACATCTCTCGCTCATAGGTAGAATAGTTTTGCTGAGCAGGACTTAGCTTTCTACTCTCGAAAGCTATTGGTCGACCATCTTGGCTTAGTACTGCTCCTACTGCAGATGAACTTGCATCTGTCTCTAATTGGAAAGGCTTGTTCGGATCTAATGCAACAGCGTAGCGATTGGGAATACTCATGAATGAATGACTCTCCTCCCAACCAAATGCCTCTATATATAGCTCTCTCCAGGGGACTACCATCTTGGGCAAGTGAATGCTAATCATCCAAGTGTCAGCCATGTAACTACATGTGCGCCAAGTGTCTCAGTGGATGCTTCTAGAAGGTTCTAGAGCTCTTTGGGCAAAATACTCTTCCCATGTACCCCATGGGGATTGAACCCAAGACCTCATCCTTCACACCCTTGAGACTTCACCACTAGGCTAAGTGGATTACTTGGTTACAAGAGTAAATGACCTACCAGTAAGTCTAGACTCGAGATCTTTGGCCACAGGAACGAATGACCAAACGGAATCTGATTTCAGATCTGTCTGAACCAATCGGATCCCTAGATCACCAACTTACTTTATTACAATTTGCCTTACCAATTTCTTCTCCTCGATATCTTCATCAACTTTCCTAATGCATCAACAATGTCCTTCATCCTTGTTACATAATCAGAAATGGATTGAGAGGCCTTCTTGTTGAATGCTCCTCCAAAGCATTCCATATGTCACTTGCACTTTCAAATCCTCTAATATGAGGTAGCAAGTAGTCATTGACTCCCATGTAGATAATGCTACTTGCTTGAGCATCCTTCTTCATCCAAGTCTTCAAGTATGAGAGTTCATCCCTAGTTGGAATACTAGGATCTCTGAATTGTGGGTTTTCTTCTTCACCTGTGATGTAACCTATCAGATCTTTGCTCATGAGATGAGCTTCCATCCTCATTGACCAAGCTGGATAGTTTTCTCTATCCAATTTCTCTATCTAAAGAAAATTTCCCATCCTTTCTTCACCTCTGTATTAAATCCTTCAAGCTTTATGAGGAATAAGTGTACCTTTACTTCAAATGAATTTTCTTTTGATCTTCTTGATAGCTTTAGACCTCCTTCTTAAGCTTTCTCTTTAAACTTTCACCTTTTGAATCTTCAAGTATTGATTTCTATATAAGTGCAATAGTCGGGGTCCTCCTTTCTTCTATTTTGATGGTTCCTGCTCTGATACCACTGATGGAGAGTGTTAATCTCAAAAAGAAAAAGCTACGCTTGATGTTAGAACACGTCTTTGTCAAGAATAACTCAAAACCTTTACCAATTTGGAGAAACAATATGAGATTATCAAAATTTTGAACTAACTGTGAAGAGAGTCACTACTCATAAAAGTCTGCTGCACATAACTCACTCATCAAATGTGTAACGTTTTTTATAAAACTTTGTACCAGATGTCACCTAAAGATTGTGCACCTTCTCCAAATTAAGTCATTTCAAAAGATTCAGTAGATCTTGAGAAATAACCCAAAGAATTTACCAATGTCTGAAATTGTCCTCCTATATAGTCGACTTTGGCACCTACAACTTATAATGCATGGTGCTCCCAATGTACAAGCCATTTAAGCAAATGCTTTTAGTCATAGATGGCTTACCTTCCAACTTAGATTTTGGGACTCCTTATTTGTTCAAAATTTTACACTGTGCACTAAGAACTTATCAATTATTTGACCATTGAGATTGTGCGTGTTTCAAAAAGCACTCATCACTTCTTCACATACAAATGTTTCTACACATTATTCTCTCAGCCTTATTACAATTAGGCTCTTAAATCTTAACCATAGAAGCACTAACTATGGACTTAGACATCTACAAAAGGATTTCTAAAATGATCAGGCATAGAAGGTGAACACAGCAAAATATATGGCACAACTTTTTCCTTTACTCAAAAAATTTACATCTGAATGATGAAAAATGTTCGCTTCACTTCTAGAGTGTGTAATGGCTCTTATAACTTCTAATTCATCATCTCTTATGCTCTCTCATACTTGCCCTGACTTTTTACTTGTATATATAGACATATA
Source organism: Ceratopteris richardii (assembly GCA_020310875.1). Taxonomy (NCBI): domain Eukaryota; kingdom Viridiplantae; phylum Streptophyta; class Polypodiopsida; order Polypodiales; family Pteridaceae; genus Ceratopteris; species Ceratopteris richardii. The sequence continues at coordinate 61,132,970 of CM035407.1, read as the reverse complement.
TGTACAAGCTCATGATCATAACAAAGATATAAGTGAGCTAACTATAAGTTTAATGTATATATGTGTACAAATCTTTATTTTCTGAATATGTACTATCTTCAAGCTTCATAGGCTAATCTTTTCTTCAATCTTTGACTTCAATACTTCATCCAAAACATCAATTGGTGGTGACTTGCACCAACAAAGTCTTTAGTAATCCTGACTACTCTCGACCAAACTCACCTTGACCATCGACTTAGTGAAACTAACACTCTTATTAGCCACTACATGTAGACCCAATTCCACAACTTCATATCACCACTGTCCTTGTCACATACACTAACTATCTAGGTAGTGCTCACTCGAAATCAATTTTCAATCCATGCACCTCACACACTCCCACTCATAGTCAACGCATACACCTCTCACAATTCACTTATAACATTATTAAAATCACACACTACACAGGAGGCATGTTGGTGGTGGAAAGGAATGGAGGTCTCATCTTCTTGGGATCTTAATTATTTTGCATGCCTAATGTGTTTTCCTCTTCACTTCAGCTTAGGTCCGCAACACCAGCTTTCCATCATGCAAGCAGAGGGTTCTACCAATGCAATGCTCGGGTGGCCTATCGTGGATTTCTCAACTCTTCTATTTCAGATCCTACCTAAGGTTATCCCGATAGACTTCCAAGGTTTCATGGGACTATGCCCATTGAAGACCCTCCTTAAGGACATACAAAAAGAGTTAGCAGCAAGGCACACTCGTTCCAAGGGCTTGTACGACCACTAGGAGATGCAAAATTCATATATGAAGCTAATCTATAGTACGGTGAAAACGTGTGTGACGCTACCAATTCTTTTCATAAGAATTCGAGAACCTCCAGAATAGTGAAGATCTCCAACCAATCTGGTAGAGGGTAGGATTTGCAAATTACTTGAGTGCACCCCTTCAAAAACCAGATTTTTATCAGTGTTATTACTTAGTGGCTTCTATCAAAGAGCAAGAGCACAAGGAATTGGACCTTGTCTTTGTGTTGTAATCCTTGGTGAATGCCCACCCTTCAAGAGTTTTACATTGTCTCTAGACTTGATCAAGAGTGCGCTCAAGGTTCACGACAACCATATGCCCACAGAGAAGGAGCATCTCATCCTAGAATCGATGAAGTGAAGCGATGTTGATAAATGGCCCACCATCTCCGCCATCACCACTTAGTTGACTATGCCACCAAGAATATGTCTACGGCACTTTGCCTTCCTGGCACAAGAGCGATTTATGATCCCGCATGAGCATCTTTGGTTTGGTTTCAATCTTGCCACCATAGGGCCTCAGACAATTGATATTGCCACTTATATTCATGATCATCTTTATTGGTCGGACATCGGTGGGAGAAGAAAAAGGTCGTTCATGGATGTTGTGCTCTTGTGCATCATATACATGTGTCTAACCTATGATATTGCTATAGAGAGAGCCCTGCTAGCTGAGCAATTACAGCAATATAAACGCTCCAAGCAGAGTACGAGACCACCCAAAACCTGTCGAGTCAAGTGCATACGCGGCACAATCCCATGCTTACAAGTGCCTGTGTCACCATCATCTCAGCCCACACCCGAAACCTCTACTCAACCATCTCCCTCTCCTTGTTCACCTGAGATGATCCACCACACTCCATGAGGATTTAGAGGCAGAGACCACCGTGCCTACCACCATCAAGACTCCTGCCACCATGACCGTAGAGGCTCTCATAATAAAATCTCCATTTGTCATTGATTCCTTCACTTTCCCAGTTATAAGCTTGGGGACTAAGGATATCAATACTATGTTTGATTTTGAGATCCTCAATGTATTATCTAATGATTCTTAGTTTTTGGATATCCATGTTGTCTCTCAAGAATTTGAACACCCAACTTACCCGACTACACCATCAGAGGGAGAGAATGGTGACTCTGAAAATGAAGTCGATGAATGTACAGTGACAGACAAAGGAGACGATGACACTAAAGCTAACGAGGAACAAGTACAACAATCGAAAGCACATATTGAAGTTTTAGGGGAAGTGAGCACGTATGAAGAAGAAATGCCTGAAGCTGCAGCTTACACCATCCTTGTCTGACAGCTCCACAATAATATGAATAAAGTCTTGGCACGAACCAAATTAACAAAAGAACAAAGTGAAGTCATCTTGCAACAAGAACCGATCAGCGCCGACTTCGAAGAAACTTTTATCTTTTCTATACATGAGCTGGTTAAATCTTTCAAAGTGTTTGAAGCATTGCGTTCTTTGCTAAGGAAACCCCTACCAAAGTTCGACCCTCCTCGGATTGGTATTCTCTAATGCCCAGGTACATACATTAGCGTCCCTCTTGGTCCCATCACATTAGTGACACCTGTGGGTTCCTCCACTATCGACTTAATCGTGGAAGACACTTATCCTATACATACCATTGTCAAAACCCTCCCTTCTCAAGCGGTCCCAACCTTAACTTCCCCTTATATTGTAGATAGCCCCCTTAATCTAGCCACATTCTGACTACTGCTCCCATTCCCCTAGTTTCCATTTCACCTATTATGACACCACCCATCATTTCCCTACCCTCGCATTTCCCTCTTACACCACTAATCCATTATACTCCTTTACCATCTCCACCCATCCAACCTCCTTCTATACTTCTTTCACATCCTCTTTGTAGCCCTCATCTATACCTTTTCCATTTGTAAGACCCTCTCCAGAATTTCCTCCACAAGTCCCTTTCTTATGGCCACCAACTATACTACCTCACTCACCTCTCACCACACAATTGCACGCACCACCATGTATCATCACACCGACCTCACTCTTTCATATTGCAATCACTAAAGGTTCCACTATTGACATGGACATCTCACCCACTACTTCACGAGACGCACAATTACATACATCCACCACACCATGTAGCACATCTAATATGTCACCTATTTGCACGTCACTTCTATCACTTTCCATGGCATCCCTACTCCTAGTCCCATTGCATTACAAACCACCCCGCATGTTCCCAACCCTTGCATCATCTTTGTTATCCACTATTGATGCTGCTATCTAGCAAATGGTACAGTGTCTGCAACAAGTTAGTTTAGAATATTCATTGCTCTCGAAATAGCATTCTGCCCTCCAAAGGACTACACGGGAATTTAGAGGCATGCTTAGATGCACTCACCCTGTAGAATCAGGATCTTAACCTAAAATACCAAAACTTGGAAACTAAATATAAAAAACAGCAACAATCTTTTGAAGCTTAAGTTCAAGAACGCATGAAAGAAGTTGAATCACAATTAGACGTTTACTTGATGAAAAATACCCAACTGTCCCGCAACATGGCTCTTCTTTGCGGATATCTAAATGCTGCAAAGGAGGAAAATCAACATCTATAACAACAAAATCACAAAAATTTTGAAGCACCATTGGAGAATCCGGATATGCCTCTTAGTCCATCTCGCTTTCAAGCAGTTCCCCTCGAATCGATGCAGATCCTCCTGGAAGACAATGCACGTGTGCTAGAGGACTATGATCGTTTATAGGAAGAATGCCGCACCCTCAAGGAAACTAGTAAAACTTTGTTGCTCAAAGATTCACTAGGACCCACTATTGTTAAGGAAGTGGGCACCACTAGTCTCTTGGAAGAATGAGCTTCTCTATGTATGAAAGTACAAGAGTTACAGACTTGAGTCCCTAATATAATGGAACCCCCTTAACCTGATTCACCACCCAATCTACTGAAATCGAAGGAAATGATACCTATGCCTGTCGAGGAAACATTTGAAGAAGAATATGTACCTCTACCTGTTGTTGGTAGCCACTCATCAACCAAAGGGCAAGACACCTATAAATTACCTCTGCCAACGTGGTTAAAGAGCATCGAAGAATTGGGTAAGACACACTCTGCTCGCATGGATGCACAACGCCATGCAATGACAAATCTCGAAGAAGTTATTTTGAAGTCACCCTATTTTGCGGCTATCCCTCCCCCCCCCCCCCCCCCCCGATGAGATATAATGTCTAGTGAATTAGAGTATAAGCCATATTTCCTTTTCCAAGAAGAATATAATTTTCAAGTTGAGAGTGTTACTCAAAAGCGCCCCACACATGCTACACAATTCGAGCTTGAAATTGTTCCACTAGAAGTCGAGCATGGCCACATATATCAACCCACATGGTGCATTGACGTCCTCCAAAAGTAGGCAAAATTGATGCACACATGGATGTGCGCACTGACACACTTGAAGTACAACCCATGTTATAGACCGATTCCATGCAGATGTACTTGGAAAGCAATTGTTATTAAGGTTTAGAATAATCATCAATGCAGAGATTGGCTCAATTATCCATATCTCATGCTTCCTACGAATAATACTCCAACTCTCAACTATATGATGGACACCATTCGTCAATGGCTACCACGTCTACACAAGATCACCGATATTGCCGCTCAAATGACTGTCAAGAATTCTGATATGATGCAGATAGTATTCAAGACCTTCTGACATGTCAGGGCCCCCACTGTAAATAAACTAGGATTCGAGTATGGGAAGTAAGATTTAGTTTACAACATGAGCACGACACCTTCTTTCAAGGTATGCTATGATTGGCACTGCCGATTGAAGTACATGCCCGCCTGCTACGAGCAGGCGTTCAAAGAGATGTTCACTATTGGCCTCTCGAAATATCACTCAAAAGAGTTTATCAGTTGTTCAACGCATTTTCTACACATGTTTGCCTATGAATGAATCATGTGTTCAGAACATTATATGCACCCACCTCCGGAGGAACCCCAACCCATTGATTGGGAGAAACTCAAACGTGACCTTATCCGGGGACTTTGCATTATAGAACATACTTTGGCAATGGACCTGCTCACTAACTATATTACTCAAGCAAAATCAGGTTCTATCAGGGATGACAAAAACGAGGAGGATGAGGGTGTTCAAGGCAAAGGATCGGGTACTAGTTATCGTCATAGAAGAAGAGGAAGCACCTAGACCACTCAGAAGATTTCATCATGGCAAGAGTGATTTTTATCACTAAAACAATGTAATATATGTACATATACCCAGTTATTGTGAATGTGACTCCATTTTGTGCAAGCCGAGGAGTCCTCAAGCTTGAGGAGTCTAAGTAGAAAGCTCACACCAATTTTCATAATTTTTGGAAGCCATTAGATAGTTCAAACTAGAGGTGGAACCTATTTTTTAACTATGCCGGACACTAGATTGAAACCGGTCAAAACTAGGCAAAAAACTATAAATAGAGCTACAGAGCTCATTTTGAGGTTGTTATTAATTTATGATTGAACCTATGAGCTAGAGCTACAAGAGCTATTGTAACTAGTTAATGATGAATATGTGTATGAGTTCTTTCCTTGCCTTCCATTGACCTCTCATGACTTTCCTAGTGTGTGTGTATGCATGTGTGTATGCTCTTTGCATTTCTCACCATCTTCTTCATGCACATCATTCGCTCTTGATCTCCATATTGGGCTAACCTCTCCGTGAATTGACAATTACGAGGTGAAACTCCTCATGTTGATACTTACCATTGTGCTAGAGTGACAATAAAGCTTCATGCCTTCTTTTTATCTCCTTTTTTTTCTTGTACTCTCTCTTTTGTTAATACATTTGCAACTGGCTTCGAAAGAGAATAATTATCATCTCTTTTTCGTAGACGATGATCTATCGTATGGGTTCTTGATCCGAAATGTGGAGCGATATTTACTAAATGTGAAAATTATACGCACTATTTAAGAACGTTATGCAAAAAAGTACTCTATAATAATAGATTCTCCTTTTCCCTCTTGATCGTTGACAATAATTTATCTTTGCATCTAAAGAACTCTACCGACAAACATTTATATCGTGCTTCATGAAGTTCGACAGAGAACATGCAAGATTTGGATTTTTTAATGAACAGGGCATCTTAAGTCTGAAAAATTCAGAATAGACTCAAAGAATACAAGTTGCTTCAAAATCTATAAATTTATATCGTTCTTGACGAAGTACGACAGATAACATGCAGAGATTTGGATTTTGTTATGACGACGCCATCTCAAGTCTCCAAAAGACACAAAAAGAATACAAGTTGCTTCAAAATCCTTCCATCGGTATCTGCAAACCCTTCTGGAACAAGGTTGACCTGTATAGAAGGGTAAAATAGAAGAGAAACTGTATAGGCTTTTTGGATATTTAACAGATACAGGAAATCGCGATGTCTTGAGGAATTGGAACACCCATGTGATTGAAGTTGACTGTACAAAAGAGCCAAGAGTGGGCCTTTAATACTTTTAAATGAAAGTTGAAGTCACGAAATCGATTAGTACTCGGTAGTTCTACTAACGTTACGATGTTTAACCATATTTTATATTCAGCCTCTGGGATATACCACTGGTACTAATACTATGACTCTTTTCGAGACATAAGTAAGCTGGTGAAGCAACGTGGGACATATTTGTAATACATATTGGAGATCTCGGGAAATGGGAGATTGTGAAAAGGAGAGTGTGGAGATGCACTTGGATTCTATTTATCACAAGGATCAAGAGCATTGTAAAATACAAGTAGTATTTTACATGAGGACAAAGGGTAGATCCCTAAAAAGAGTAAACATACGGACATCCACTACATCTAACAAAAGTGATAGATGTTTAAGCTTATTTAGATGTTTTGTTACTTCTCAACTTGCCTGCACTTCTGTTTATACGATGCACATTCTCAAATGGTGAAACATGCGAGGATTCATAGCCAACATGTCTTGAATGCTTAAACACTTCAGGATATATCTTTATTGACATGATATATATATATATATATATATATATATATTATCATACATATATATATATATATATATATATATATATATATATATATATATATATATATATATATATATATATATATATATATATATATATATATATATTATGTGTGTATATATATATATATATATATATATATATTATGTGTGTGTATGTATGTATGTATATATGTATGTATGTATATATACTTTTGGACCTTGTCCGTTTTCGGCTTATATGCTTCCCACAAGTACAACCAAAATAGCGTTCATTTTCTGCAGCTTGATCGAGTCTCTTCTGCGCCATTGCCAAGTGATTAACACAAATAATTTTCAAGGATCTATCATTTTAACCAACAGACCTCTAAGTCGAATTTCAACGTTCGAACCTCTTTTGTAACTAGTAATTGGCCCCTACAAAGCGCACTTATGAGAAAAGGCCTCTCTTTCCACATGTGTAGTATCTAGTTCTGTTTAAATAGGTTTCAAAAGAAACTATGGCACTATTTCGATTTAAATGCACCTTCTTCTTTGTGAGATACTTCCGTTTTTTTGTCCTTGCCTTGGGTCATGTTTTCCAACCTTGTCTTAATCTCCTGATTCCCTAGTTTGATTTCCTTATTGTGCACATATCCCTTAAAATACATCCGTAATAGCAAAATGGACTTGATTTCAGTTTTGTTTTCCTGCGTCCTATGCTAATATCCTAATCGGACAACACACAACGTAGAAGTGGCTGATTATATTCCTTACCTTAGAAGGCTAATTTACCTTTTATTCATTAAGAACGCAGAAATTGATGATTTTTTCCACTTCTCGCTTATATATGGTTCCGTTTCACATAGACCTCATTAAATCACAGCCATCTATTTGGTGTCATACCTTGCCTGTGGGAGCAAGAAGATCTTGCTCATTTTTTTTTTCATGCGCGAGAAGTTTGATGACACGGAGATGAGTTAGAGAGCATTTTACTTTTGATCAGTCAACTAAAGGATGTTGAGTGAGTGTAGCTATGGTGCTACATCTGCACACACACGAGAGGATGATATAGACTAGAAACAGAGAGAGAATATTTCAGTTAAGTTGCACATTGTCGTGATGATACATTTTACATATTAAAAATGTTTTTGGTTTTAGATCAAACGTGCCACACCATCAAATCTTCCCCTCAAGTTCATAATGACTTTGAATATAGAATGAAAGAAATACATATGTCCATACAAGATGAAATCAACCAAAAATGCTTTGCAGATGCAAACTAAAGCTTTCTAACCCCTAAATCTTCTCCGAAGTACATGAGCTTGTCTTTGGGAAGATCTTTGGTGAAGATATCTGCCACTTGTTCTCTAGTGTTAATGTGAATCTGCTCCAGTTATCCTTCAATCACTTTCTCATCAACAAAGTGACAATGAACTTGGATGTGCTTCCATCTCGCATGATGAAATAGATTCATTGATAGCATAATGCTACTCACATTGTCACAATAGATAACCACCTTTCTATCAATGTAGAATCCCATGTCTTCAAGTAGGTACTTAATCCATGTAGCTTCACAAATGGCTTGCGTAATGCATCTATATTCATCTTCAGTACTTGACAACGTGATAGTTGGTTGCTTCTTGCTACTCCATGAAACGGTTGCACTTCCAAGTGAGAATGAGAATCCATTAATAGACCTTCGATCCATGATATTTCATGCACAATCTATGTCTCTATATGCATATATACATGGTTGAACTTTTATCTCATAAAAAACCCAAAATTACATGTTCCTTTTACATATCCCAATATGCATCCCACTGCATCCAAGTGCACTCTACATGGTTTATGCATAAATTGACTCACCAATCGAACTGCAAAACTCAAATCTAGTCTTGTCTTTGTTACATAAATCAAACTTCCAACCATCTTCCTATACACATTGGCATCGTGCAAGTACCTCCCATCATCGATATGCTTAACATTAGCATGAGGTTGCATATCAAGAGTCTTTCAAGCAATCATACCATATCTCTCAAGCATTTCTAGCATATAATTGTATTGTATAATCCAAATTCCCGCTTGCATTGAGCTTACTTCAATTCCTAAAAACTATTTTAGCTCTCCTAAATATGACATGAAAAATTCAGTTTTGAGTTGCTTTTTCCAATTAGCAATCCTCTTCTCATCATTGCTAGTTATGATAAAATCATTGACATAGATCACTAATAGAACTGTTTTGCTTTCTTGATTCCATACAAATAGTGAATAATCAGCCTTCGATTGCATAGATTTGAGATCCAATAACTTCTTAGTGAATCATTCACACCATACTATTGATGCTTGTTTCAATCCATAAAATGCTTTCTTTAACTTGCATACGTAGTTGGTTGCACATAACCTTTTGGTTGCAGCATATAGACTTCCTCATGCAATTTTCCATTCAGGAATGCATTCATAACATCCATTTTTTCAATTTCCAATTGTTTATGAGAGCCCATGCAATCATGCTTTTCACCATTTTCATTTTCAACACTAGGTTTCATCATAATCTAGTCCATATACTTGTGCATATCCTTTTATAAGTACATGCACTTTAAATCTCTCCACTGAACCATTAGATTTGTACTTCACTTTGTACACCCATTTGCATTCATATTTGGTGGCAATTTCACTAATTCCCATGTATCATTCATCTTCAATGCATTCCTCTCATCATCCATTTCATTTCTCCTATCTTCATTTTGTGATGCATCATGAAAATTCTTTGGTTCACCATGCTTGATTCTCTCTGTCATTCATGCATAATGAAGCTTCATACACTTATTGTATAAATTCAATTTATCCACAGGATGCCTTACTCTCGTAGATTGTCTCAAAGGTGTTTCTTCATCTCATCTTGTACCTGTCTCTTTCCTTGTGGGTGGAGGATCATATTTCTCCTTCTTATTTTTCAACATGTGAGGTGTAACTATCTCAACATCAATATTTGAATGAGACATGTACTCTCTCATCTTGTCTTTCCCTTTCTCCTTTCTTCTTGCATAGTCTAATGTGTTTTCTCTCCATGATGTTTCAGGCGCAGCAAACTTATATGGACCATAAGCTTCGCTTTCCTCATGGTCAAAATGTCTACAACTTGTTTCTCACTCATCATGAACATTATGCATAGAATTATCCATATCATTCTCTATCACAGCCATGTCTTTGCATGCACACCATGAGGCATTCTTGTCAAATACAATATCTCACCTCACTACACATTCTTTCGTAACAAGATTGTAGCATCATTATCCTTTCTTCTCTTCGGAATATCTAAGGAATATGCACTTTTCAACTTTAGCCTCAATTTTTTTTCTTAATTGACTAGGTACATGTGCATAGCAAATACTTCCAAAAACTTGTAGATAGCTCCCATTTGGCTTATGCTTCCATAATCTCTCATAAGGAGTCAAATCATGAACCATTCCTATTAGATCTCTATTTATGACATGTGCGGCTGTATGACAAGCTCCTACCCAAAATATTTCTAGCATGCTATAACATGGATCTAGATCCTTCTTTGATCACATGATTCTTGCATTTTGCAACACCATTTATTTGGGGTGTATATCCACAAGACAATTGCGTTTTGATTCCATGATGACTAAGATATTGATCAAATTCGTTTAGCATATATTCTCCCCTTAAATCTGATTGTAAGCACTCGATGTATGTGTCCAATTGCTTCTCAACCATGCTTCTCAAAAAGTAAAGTGAACCACCAACTACTTTTGTTCTAGCAGGTCCAACCACATCACTATGAATTAGTTCTAGATGTCTCTTTCTATGCATTTCTGGCCTTGGGAAGTTTATACATTGATGCCTACCAACTGCACATGCTTCAAGTATCCTCTCAAAATTTAAATGACTAAATCTTGGTAGACCATATACGAATGTTTGCTTTTCCATAGAATTTTATTTCTTCGACTCGATATGAGGAATTCTTTTATGCCACAATTTAGCTATATCTGAGTGTTCATTGTTCTTGGTGATGTATGCAAATCCAAAGAAGAAAATATCGAAATCATTGAAGAACATTTTATGAGACTCTTGCGGATCTCGACTCCACTCTCCCCTCGTAGACAGGACTCCATGGCAACCATCTCTAGCGTATCCTCTCATAGGATCCCACATAAACGTTGATCCTTGCTAGCTGCCCCTATCCCAAAAATGGAAATTATTGAAGTCATTGATGCCCTTCCGGGTGAGAAAAGCCCACAGCCAGACGGGCTCAATCATGAGTTCTTTGAGTCCTTCAAATTGGTCATGGCCACCCCTCTTCCTTTGGTCTGGCACACTTCCGACTTGTCTCAACAACAACATCATTAAGTTTATCCACAAAAAAGGCGAAAAGAATAGAATTGAGAACTAGCCTCTGATTACAATGCTTCAAACAGGATATAAGATCATTGCTCAAGCCATAGACAATAGAACTTCCAACCATCTAAGAGTTTGGCTAAGCAAGAATAAAAAAGTTTTCTCAAAGGCACGTCGAAATTGGAAGCCATAATTGATATTTGGGAAGGTCTCGACTGTGCGGATGAGTCAAGAAAAGATGTGGTTTTCCTCAAGATCGACTTTGACAAAGCTTACGATAGGCTAGAATGGGACTATATTTTGCAATCACTTAAAGACATCGGTTCCAGTCAGAAATTCACCAAGATGATTTCAACCCTATTGGGAAATGGGTAGACTCAAATTTATGTTAATGGCCAACTTTTGAAGGCGTCAAATTAAAACGATCGATTAGACAAGGGTGCTTGTTGGCTCCCCTTCTCTTTGCCATTTCCATGGAAGGGCTTAGCCGGCACATGGAACAACAAGTGGAAGTCGGTAATGTCAAACGCCTCTTGTTGTCATGTAACCATGGACACCTCTATGTTATTTCCTTTTAAGAATGTTGCACATTTCTTTGGTGGGTTTGTTGGCTTTCGAGCCCACCACTCCTTAAAGAATATTTGCAATTTTTTCCTTTGTATTTCTTCCTCGTATCTAAGGAATTTTTTGATTCTTCCTAGACCCTTATAGGATTGAACTTTTCCTTTGTTTACTTTCTCCTCAAGTCTCCATAGTCTATCATATAGAGCTTCTCTACGTCCATGTGGAACACTCTGGAGCATCTTCCTAGTTCTTATCATGATCCGCTACATTTTCTCGACCACACATCTCTAGCTATTGGCTGGGGATGAACAGGTGGTGAAAGCCTCCTTCCACACTTCAGCAATTTGTTGATGGACAGAGGGGAGAGAGAAAGAAGTCGAGCAAGCATGGAACCAAGGAGCCTTACGGGTATTGGTCAATAGTTGGAATGAGATAATGATCGGGTAGTATCAGAGGTACCGAGGTGAGTGCATTGAAAGAGAGAAGAACGGCCCCATTGAGGAATAATGCTCTAAGAAATGTAGCTTCTATCAAGTCTAGCTTTCCTCAAGTTCTCACCCACTTGGAGATTTGACCATGAAAAGTCATTCGAACCTTTGAATTCGACCAAATTCAAGTGCAGTTTGTTTTTGTCCCAAGTTTCTTTCTCACAACTATCAATGAGCTCGCCCTTGGTGTTCTGTCTGTCTACAGGGTCCTCCACCATATTGAAGTCACCACCTATTAGCATGTTATGAGGTTGTGGGCGATTGAGCTTGAGGAGGCCCACGTGTCTAGTCTCTCTAACTCCCCGTTTGGGGCATACATAGAAACTAATATGAATCTAAGAGGGGCACCAAAGCAAATGGTAATCCACCGATGCCTCTAATCTTCACTCGAGTTCTCAAGCTTTCCAAACTAGAATTGATTTATACCAATTCTGATCCCAGCAAATGCGTAGGGGTGCGATGGCGAAATCCAGACATGGGATGGGAAGACATGTCTAAGATGTTTCTAGAGGTTTGCTCCATCAACTTTAGTCTCTTGAATACATATGAATTCAAGGTTTAGGTTAATGTCACAAAGCCATTGACCAATGACGGTCGCTCTAGAGGGGTCACTCAGCTTTCTAGCATTTAACGAGATGATGAACATTGTTGTAAGTTACCCCCTTTGCAGGGAGGAGCCTTATCCTTTCTCCTCTTGGATTCTTCTTTCTTTTTCGATGGGAGTGGGTCCCGACTTAGTAATTTGAGCTTGTGGGGGCTTTTCTAGGGTAGCTCAATAGGTTGTTTTCCGTTATAGGAGGACTCCTGTTGGAATGAAGAGGAAACTATTTTCGGAGTAGTTGATCCAATGATTGAACTTTCACTGTCCATATTGTCTTTATTGCTAGTGGTAAAGCCGTCTTCTTTGCCTTTGGTGTAGCCCTCTTTATTGGTTTCTTTGTTTTCAGGGATCTATAGGGCTTTGTCTCCTGTGTCCACCTCAAACTGGTTCCTACGTGGGTAATTAAGCTCATTAATATCCTTTTCGAGATTGCAATACAAATTGTTTGAGGGGCTATCCTCAATACGATTTCTCTCCGAAAATTCCCTAGGACTTCTTTTTCTTCTTTCTCTTGCTTTTGTGAATGCATGTGTGTCAGTTTCTTAGTTTTGAGAGCCCTTAGCTTCCTCTTCATTCACCGGTGATTCAATGTCCCATTGTTGTCTTGAGTTTTTTTGGATGCTTCTTGTTTTTATTTGTTTTCTTGTCTAAGACAGCAATGTTTAATTCTCTGGCCTTGTTGGCCACACCAAAAGCACGTGTTAGGTAAGTTTTTGTAATTCACTTCTTGTTCCGAGGCATCCCCTTTGCCTAGGTCCACTTTGATCTTTGATGGCAGCGGCATGCTCAGGTAAACCTCAACATAGATTTGAGGGTGCTACCAAGCATTGAAAGAGTGCCTCGCACCTTCATAAATGAGACCACCAACATCCTCCCATGATGCCAATGGCTTGCTAGTTAGAGATATGATGTCCCACATGAAGTTGAACCAAGAGTACAACATTTTAGTGAGCTGGAATCAGAGAGGGTAGTGAAGAGAGTTCGATTTGTTAGGAATAAAATTGAGGGACCATTTGAATAGGTAAAGGGTCACCCGCTCGAGATGCCACGGTTTGACACTGAGGGCTTGGAATGCCATATATTCATTCTCAAAGAGTGTCAACATATGACTAGCTAGTAAGGACTCACACTTGCTAACAATCAACTTGCAAGGGAACCACTCTTTTGGAAGCCACTAGGGCACCATTTTGAGCGGAGACGTAGGGCGAAACACTTATCCAATGAGACACACTTTCTTGAGCTCTTCTTGCTTTGACATAATTGTAGAGGGACGGGGCCATTGAAGCCATTACGAGGAGCGGGAATCACACTCTAGAGATAGACCTCCGCTATCTCAGAGATGGATCCATTAGGTATCGACTATTCACATCTCCAAGGGCCTCCTTGCTCTTATTAGTGAGCTGAGGAAGGCGATGGGTAGAGATGAAGACGTGGCCCTTGAGTCTCTTATTTGCAACAGTTCTACGATTGGTTACTAAACCTAGAATGGAATGAAAGATACTCCTTTGTCTATCGTTCATCTTGCCAATCATTGCGTCATCTACCGCAGAGAAGCCATCAATCCGAGTGACCTTCCCCCCTCTTTCTTGTTGAAAGCATTAAAAAAGCTAAGAGCTTCAAATCTAAAATTACTTTTCTTTATATAAAATTAAAAGTGTCTTCTTATTTGCTTTTTGAAAGTGGATATCCTCCCCTCTATCTATCACATGCATGTCAATCTCCACTAAGGATCCATCGTGATGGATAAAGGATAGCTTCCATGATGGATAGCCTCGGTTGGCTCCATGATGGAAAACACCAACAACTCTTGCTATCTTGTCATGCAAGTTGGCAACATCATTCTGACTACTCCTGATGATAATACTTTTACATTGTTAGATGTTTTATTTGTGCCACAAATCAAGAAGAATTTGTTATCAACTCGAGCTTTAATCGAGATTGGCCTGGTTATTAAATTTCTTGATGACAAATGTACAGTCCATGATCCATCAAATGGTGATGTCATTACTGCTTCTCACATTTTTTGTCGGGGCATATATAACCTCATAGAATATGAAAACTCTATGAATGATTCAGCATGTGTAGTACATGATTCTCAAGCAATGTTAGATGCAAAGCTTTGGCATGCATGCTTTGGTCATCTAAATTTGTTAGTTTGCCACGCTTGCAGAACATCTCAAATGGTTTCCTCTTTGCCCAAATTTGAGGCACCTTGTAAACATGTTTGTGAATGCTCTATATTGGGCAAAATGCAGCATTCCTTGTTCCCAAAAGATGGTTTAGTAGTACAAGCTACTCAAAAATTGTAGCTTATTCATAGTGATGTTTGTCTATGTAGACACCCTCTTTTGGAAAATATGTTTAGTTCATGACTTTCATTGAGGATTTTTCCAAGCATGCATGGGTATATCCATTGAAAGCAAATTACCAAGTGTTTATGTGTTGTATAGAGTTTTTGATTTTGGCTAAAAATATGTTAGCATGTAAAATGGAAACCCTCCATTCTGATTGGGGGGTTATATGTCATTTGATTTTAATGCATTTCAAGCTAAACGTGGGATCAAACATCAATGTACAATGGTATATAAACCTCAATAGAATGGATTTTTTGAACAAAATAACAAGTCACTCATGGAGATGGCGTGGTTTATGGTCAAGAGTCACGCCTTACTACATAGTTTCTAGCTTGAGGTTGACTAGTCATCTTGCCTCTTATGCCCCTACAAAGTGGAGAGAAGCCTTGATGAAACTCTATTTTAACACCAAGTTTGAAATGATTTCATGTATCTAATGTCTTCAGAGCTGTGGGCTTATCTTTGTAATCTTCCCTTTTTGGGTCTATCCTTGTAATCTTCCCCGTTTGGGCCCATCCTTGTAATCTTCCCTTTGCTTCATTTTTGCTTCCTGAAAGTACTATGTAGTGGTCGTGGCCTCTCTGCAATTTTTGGTCTTGAGCCCCTACTGGGGTGTGGGGGTATCCTGCCCTCTATGCACACATACTTTTCATCACTAATCTAATTCTTCCTGTTCTCTCGAAAAAAAAAATCATGTGACATATGACAATGCAAACTATCGAGAAAATACTCACAAAAGAAGAGTGGTTGCTTAGCAAGGGAGCTAGCCTATTCAAATCATATAGGTTATAATACACATGGAATCATTTCACATTCAAAGTACAAGGTCTGCTTAAATAAATTTTAACAAATTACATAAATGATGGGGAGCTCTTTTCCTAGAAAATAGGATTTATCACATATTAGTGTGCTAGATGATTAATTTGAGAAAGCTAAATTGGTCTAAATCTCAAATTTGAACATGAATACATGTTCTTGACTCCTTTACCCACAATGCTCCAAGTGTCATTCATTTACGAGTTTCATATGCTCCCACGGTTGGAGCTTTCTTTTCAACAATAGAAGCAATCATGTATGTACGTTCCAGAGCATCAAGGGAGATGGGCCTAGGCCCCCCAAGAGATCCTCAAGTAGTGGATCAAAAACAATTGAGAGAAACAAGGGTTATACGTGCAGCAAATTCAATATTTGCCCGATGGGTATTTCCTATATTTTTGATGATTCAAAAAGTGCTTTAAAAGTAATTCCCGATTTATCCTTATCAAGAAATTGCACGCCGAGTGCTTTAGCCAGAATTAGGTGAACCACACTTCCATTAGAGTGGAAACAATATCGGTTGTAGAAGCAAGAATTTGAACATAGAGTTTATGTATGCATTCATGTTACTATTAGCATGTCTCATCGTGGAAACGGTTTGCATTGACAAAGTGGAGTCGATTTTTGGTTGCTCATTGCTACCTGAACTTTCATTTATCCATCAAACCTTTAACGAAACGAAGATGTCAACATTTACAATCTTGTGTTGTTTGATTAATGGCTAATACAAAGTAACAACATATGATAATCATTGCAACATATGAGGGGTATAATGGGGCTTCTATCGGTGCAAATACATGGGTGCCATTTTGTTTGGCACCGGTGTCAGCACCAATATAAGCGTCAATACCAAAGTGTTGATATAAGTGTCGGTAGATCATTGGTATTGGTGTTGCTATAAACATCGGTATTCCCGTGGGCAAAAGCATCCATATAAGAGTGAGTATGCACCTGGGCATATTGATGCTCATACCATTGCCTATACCGATGAACATATCTACAAAATTATCTTTGGGCATAGTGTGTTGTCTCTTGTTGTAGCATCATTAGCATGTTGTTGTGTAGCAAATGACAATGCACTCTGCTAAAAAAGAAATGGAGTACATGTGACATGTACTCAATCTAGTGGTTGTCGATCAAGTGTTTAGATAGCCGAAAAGAAAAACATGATTTAATAAAGCAAAATACTCTCAGACACAAAAGAGATGAGAAAAATGAACCATGAACCATGTACAAAAGAAATAGCCCATAAATGAATCATGTACAAAAGACATATATATTCCATAAATGAACCATGTACAAAAGTGTGGCAAACCACTGCCATATATGTGCCGAATACAAAATGTGGCAAATCATTACCATATAGGATCCAAATACAAATTTACGGTGCACCACGGCCATATATGAGCCAAATACACATGCATAGAGGGATCAAAACATCTATCTATGCAGTCGTGCAACAAAGCACATTTATGAAATGAGACAAATTGACATGATATTTATAAACAACAAGTAAAAACATCAAAACAAGTTTATAAGCTCACCTCATCATAGATATCCCATGAAATGACCGCACCGCATCCCTCCAAGTCTTCCAATAGTGAAACCAATCCATGATGATATCCATAAGCCTCCTCGATTCGTGTCCGAGGATGAGCCACTACCAAATCCTACAATAGATATGCAAAATGTTCGACAAACATACGTGATGTGCTTAGCATAAGCAAATTCAATCATCAAAACAATTCTTACAAATGCATGACGCATAGTGTTTGTCCACCGCTACCCAAATGTGATGGTCTGACCGTATCTAGACATATGGCCATTGCATCTCGTTGTTGATGATATTGGTGAGGAGTGTACTGCTGCTCATCGTGAATCATATCCCACTCCTCAGGTCTAACCATACAGGCTTTGATAAGCCTACTCTTAAAGCATCATGAGCCTCGGATCATTGATGGGACATCACTATTGGAAGCAATGTTGAATAATGGACCAGAGCTGTTGGAAAATAGTTATAGTATATATTCTTTATATACCTCCTACAAGAAAAAGCATGTGGTAGTGTGGATAGTTCATTGTGCTCTCAAACTGAAGATGTGAGTTTGAATCTCGATATCTACACCATGTAGCACGAACATAGTTTTCTATGAAAAGCTTTTCCAAAAGTGCACGGATAGGAGACAGTACTTTTGAGTTTGATTTTCATTGCGATGAAAATTTATTTTAGCGATCCTGCTTGTCGTATTTGGTTTTGGAGTGTACTTCAAAGACTATAAAACAAAGAGCCTTCCGAGTCATTGTTCAATCATCACTGAAGCAATCACTCAAGGAGAGTTCAAGATACTTGGTGATCAAGGATATTTCTTCTCACTCTCAAGGAGCAAGGAGGAGATCTTGGAGCCCTTTAGGAGGGAGTGTTCACATAGGCTTGGAGGAGTTGTGGTCTACATCTCGGGTATTATTTGGAGGAGATTTTTCTAGCTTACCATCAACATTAGTTGTTGATTTATTGTGAGTAGCAAATCTATTTCCGTTCTTACTTGCTAGGTCATTTGTTTCTGATTTAGGTTGATCAAAATTTGGATTTGCTCTAAAAAAGTTCTAAATTGTTCTTATTCTCCATATTCTCACATACACACACTCTTCATACCTCTTAGGCACACATTTGCTTGTATCTAGTTCCTATTCTTGCCTAGATATTGTTATTATCAGTTTGTATCATATACACACATTGTAATTTGACATTTGAATATAGATAGTGTAGGTGAGCCTCATAGCTTATCGTTACACTTGAAATCTTGTCTAATCTCTCTCTATCTCTCACTCATCTATTTTTTATTCTTAAGGTGTATATGTTAAGGTTCATTTGTTGGAAGATCCTATAAACCTGTGATATATCATTATTCGGGCCCATACCACTTCCAACATATGGTATTCAGACCTTAGAATACCAACATTTGGTATGAGAGCATAGTTGACATACACCCTTCACAAGATGAGTGATTATAGACTTGAGAATGAAGACAAACTTGAGGGGATGTCTAATTATCCAATGTGGAGTTTTATGATGATGAATCTCTTAGTATCAAAGGACTTATGGAATATTGTCAATGGCACTTATCCAAGGCGAACACAAGTTGGAGAAGATGTTGCTTCATCTTCTACAAAACCTGTTGTTCCTTTTTCTCCTCAACAAGAGGTTAGTGAAGAAGAAGAAACTCTTCAATCATCAGGAGTCTGTACTACTACCAGATTACTTCCTATAGAAGAGCAATCCACATGGGACTCAAGGGATGCTTTAGCACTTTCATATATTGCTATGGGAGTTAAGAGACATATTATACCCCAGATCAGGTCTTGCAGAACCTCTCGTCAAGCTTGGTTGGAGTTAGAGAATCTTTACCAGAGCAAAAACCTTGCTAGGAAAGCTCATTTAAGGAGACAACTAGCCAACACAAGGATGAAAATTGGTGACTCAGTTCAGATGCATATTTTGAATCTTAAAGATTTAGGAGATCAATTACTGAATGTTGGTGTCAACATTTCAGATGAAGATATGGTAGACACACTTCTAAACTCACTTCCATCTACATACCGTGCTTTTGTTACTTCTTTATCCCTCTCTATAAGAGAGAGAAATTTCATTTGAAGAGCTACAGTTCCTATTACTTCAAGATGAAGGCGAGCAAAAGGGTATGGAAGAGAATGATGAAGCTATATTATCATCCTCGAAGGGAAAGAAGAAGAAGGAGACATTGAAGGAACAAAAGAATTTGCAATCCAAGAAGGAAAGTAAGTCTTCTAATCCTAACGTTGGTGCAAAGTTCAATCCCACACATTTGTCTTGAAGTTCATAAACATATGAAGTTCCATGGAAACCATTGGTAGGAATATTTTTCATATTTACCATTTGTAAAAGTCATCTCTTGACTTGAAAGAATATTTGTAATCACCTACCAGAAACTCGTGGACTTGTTAGATAGAAAAGTAACTACTTCATTGAGGGAATATTTCCTAGATTGAAGGACTACTTTTAGAGAGAGCGAAAAAAGTCGAATTCAAATTTAAATTTGAATGAAGCAATTATATAAAATGACTTGGAAAAGTCATGTGTAGCAAGCATCATTTTCCTGAGTTCTCAATTGCCATTTTGTAAGAGTGTGAGGTATATATTGTAGCCTACACTACTCACCATCATTAGGCTATGATTGTCAAGCCTATGATCATGTACAACACTGTTCATTAATACAATAGATCTACATTACTCATCTATGATCTTTCTATTATAGTCATTCATAACTGTCAAATTGTACTGCTCCTATCTCAGTCATTTCTCCACGAGTTTCAATGTTCTATAGCTTGTTAGAATCAACGCCAAGTTATCTACATGCTCACAAATTTTGAAGAAGAATTCTATTCATCCAATGTGGAGAAAAGTGCGTCAAAGCACTCACTGGTCAAACTCTACAGAGGTCCTAAAAAATTAGGGGTAATGATTCAATTTCTAAATTGATTGCTCTATGTATAGTGCATCATTTTTTTCATTAGCTTACTAAGATAATTAGATACCTCGAAAATTAATGTTTCTAATTCTTATTGTATTGGTATCATTGATCATAACAAGCAGCATGTGTGTGATAAAAAATAGAAGGTTTTTCATTGAACCTTCAACTTTGAAGTAGTCTGTTTTGATTCAATCTTTTCTTACATCATTTCCAAAGTACATAAGCATTTGTATAGTGTCTTTGGAAAGTTAAGAGCACCCACAACTCAACTCTGGAACTACAAGGGGCTGGTACAAAGCAGGATTTGGCAGTACCTACTCATTTCTTGGAGTGTCCGTCCATCTTTACCAACAGTTGTATCAAAGCAAAGTTAAGGTAAAGTGGGAGATGGTTTTCCTTCTTTCCTTGATAAATTGGATAGTAAAAACTATCAAGCATGGTCCTTGAGGATGAAGACATACTTGCAAGGAAGAAGCCTTTATGGATAGATCTGAGAAGCCCATATTCAGAAGCAAAGGACAACCTACAAGAGAGAAGCATGAAAGACTCAACAAATGGTGTGCCAAGGATGCATTAGCAAGGTCTTACTTACTTAACTCAATCTCTGATTTTCTTCTTCCACATATTAGAAACTGTAAGACATCCCAAGAGACTTGGGAAACATTGTCTTCATATTTCTCTTCCACCACAAGGGCTAGGAGGAACCAATTGTGGATTGAGTTTACCACTCAAAGAAATCAACCCAAGCAAGGCATCTCACAGTATGTGACCAAAGTCAAAGATATAGCAGATCAGTTGGCAAGCATAGGAGAAGAAATTGAAGAGAAGCAAATTGTAAGAAAAGTGATCAATGGTATTAAATCTGATGACAAATGGGAGAGCTTCACAACTACCATGGACTGGTACATGGACATGCAGATTCCAGACCTTACCACACTCATGGGGCAATTATTTACCCATGAAGCAAAGATAAAAAAGAATGGAGATTCATCAAGAGGTAATAGCTCTTCTGCCCTATACACTGATAAAAGTAAGTCCAAAGAGAAAGGGAAGAATAAGAAGTTTGAAGATGAAGGATCTACCTCCCAAGCCAACTATGCAGGGAGAGGTAGAACCTCAAGAGGAAGGGGCAAAAGAGGTAAGCAAGGTAGAGGGAGATCTTATAACTCCTCACCATGTAATATTTCAAGATTGCCAAATCATACAGATGAGTGTTACAAGAACTTGAAGAATCAGAGAGGACAAAGATATGAAAGAGGTGGATACACACAATCAAGAGGAGTATTCATTCATCATAAAAGATACAATAACAACTACAACAACAACTACAATAGCAGCTACCAAGGAGGCTACAAATCAAGAAAGGATTACAACAACTACACAGAGGAGCAAGAAGATTCTCTCTTGATTATGAACATGACCTCAAAACTAGGTATAAATGATGACCATCTTTTCTACATTGACTTTAAAAAAAATATGGAGAGACCAATGTGTGCTTGGGATACCTAATGTATCCAAGCAACCCATGATTTATAAATATGGTGCTTCTCAGTTTGGAAAATCTCACAGGTTACCCTTCTCAAGGAAAGGCTATATACATGATGACTACCTAGAGCTTGTCCATACAGATGTATGGGGAACAAGTAAGGATCCCTCAATTTATGGATCAAGGTATTATGTATCTTTCATTGATGATTATAGTAGGTGGATTCTATTGTACTTTATGAAGCACAAAGATGAAGTATTCAGTTGCTTTAAAAAGTATCTTGCACTTCTTGAAAACCAAATAGGGAGAAACCAAAAGAGATTAAGATCAGATGGAGGAAGTGAGTATTTCTCAGATGAGTTTGGTGCATTCTTCTAGGACACAGGAATGAAGAGAGAAATCACAAAAAGGTATACCCCTTAGCAAAATTGGGTGGCAGAGAGGAGAAATAGATTAATTGTTGAAACAGCTAGGCCTATAAATGAGAAAAAATGACCTAATTACTTATGGACAGAGAGTGTATCTACTGCCATTTATCTTGTAAAAAATTTTCCATCAAAATCCCTTGATGGGATGACCCCATGTAAAGCATGGCATGGTAGAAGTCCTTCACTTGATCATTGCAGGATTTTTTGATGTGTAGCTTATATGCATATCCCTTCTTAGATAAGAGGTCAGCTAGACCCTAAGGTAGAGAAGTGCATCTTTATAGAGTATGACGTGAATCACAAAGGATACAGGTTCTACAAACCTTCAAACAAAGGATTCATGGTCAGTAGAGATGTTGTCTTTGATGAGAATGACTCTTGGTTTGATAGTGAATGCATGAAAGTAAAACTACCTTATGACTTGGAAGAGGAGTTTCCAAGCCTCGCTAAGGAGGAGCCTACTCACAATGGCGATATCAACTCAGATGATGAGGACATCATCAACCTAGAAGATTTCAAGGCATGGAAGTCCAAAGACAAAGTCAAGTTGAAGAAGTTGGAGGATATACTAGAATCATCCAACCAAGCAATCAGAAGATCACAAAGGGAAAGCAAGAAACCAATGAGATATGGGTATGACACTTCCCTAGTTACTAAGCACTCTCTTTATCTTGCAAAAGACTTATCATTTGAAGATGCATCATCATATGAAGAAGCAAAGACCAAGGCAAAATGGAAGGAAGCTATGGATGAGGAAATTGAAGCACTCAAGGAGAATGATACTTAGAAGCTGGTTCCAAAGAAGGAGACTATGAAGGTAATTGGTTCTAGATGGATCTATAAGATCAAAAGGAATTCTGGTGGATCAATAAGCAGGGACAAAACTACACTCATGGCTAAGGGTTTTGCACAAATCCAAGGAGTTGATTATGAAGAAACCTTCTCACGTGTGGCCAAAAGGCCAACCATGAGGGTATTGGTAAGTGTGGGTGCATCAAAGAATTGGAACATGTATCAATTGGATGTAACAAATGCATTTCTGACTGGCTGGATTGCAGAGGAGGTGTACATGTCACAATGTCTTGGTTATGAGGATCCAAGCAAGGTAACATATATATGTAAATTGAAAAAAGCTCTTTATGGATCAAAGTAGGCACCTAAGGCATGGAACCATAGGTTGACTACTTATCTTCAAGATCAATGTTTTATCATGAGCAAAGCAGATACTTCCTTATTCACGAAAAGAAACCTTGGATCACTAAAATAATTTCTTGGACTTGAGTTAGTGTATACTAAATCTACAATTTATATTACTAAGAGGAAGTGTATACAGGACATGTTGAAGACGTTTCATTTGCAGGATGTTAAAGTTGCAAGTACTCCAATGGAGGTAAACCTAAAATCAAGTTCTCATGAAGGTGATGCGCTTGAGAACATTGCAGGTTACCAAAGCATAATGGGAAGCTTGAACTATGCTACCTCGACAAGGATTGATATTGCTCATGGAGTAAGTGTTCTAAGTCAGTTTATGCACAAACCTAGGGAACCTCATTTGGAAGCTACCAAAAGGATTTTGAAGTACCTTAACGGCACTCAAAATTAAGGATTGTACTTTCCTTATACCTCAGACTTTGATATTAGGATATATTCAGATGTTGATTGGGCAGGATGCAAAGATGATAGAAGAAATACCTGAGGATACCTATCCTTTGCAGGTAATAAACCTATATCATGGTCTTCAAAGAAGCAACCTACTATTCCTTTATCTTCTAGAGAGGTAGAGTATAGAGGATTGGCCAATGCTACTCAAGAGTCCTTATGTATCAGATCATTGTATACAGATTTAGGTTTGCATACTACATCTTCAATGATTTTTGGAGATGATACGAGCTCACTACATCTTGTAGCTAATCCCATTTATCATGCTAGGGCCAAGAATATAGACGTCCACTATCATTATGTGAGAGAGAAGCTATTGAGCAAGGAGATTCAGTTGGCATATGTGTCAACAAATATGCAATGTGCAGACTTATTGACTAAAGCATCGGATGGTACAAAACTGTGCAGGTTTAAGTCAATGATTGGATTGCAGGACATTCATGAAGATTGAAGATGAAGACCAAGCCAAAACTTTTGGCTTGAGGGGGAGCTGTTGGTGCAAAGTTCAACCCCACACATTTGGCTTCAAGTTCATAAATATATGAAGTTGCATGGAAACCATTGCTAGGAAGACTTTTCATCTTTACCATTTGTAAAAGTCATTTGTTGACTTGAGAGAATATTTGTAGTCACCTACGAGAAGCTCCTGGACTTGTTAGAAAGAAACGTAACTACTACATTGAGGGAATATATCCTAGATTGAAGGACTACTTTTAGAGAGAGCCAAAAAGTCCAATTCAAAATCAAAATTTGAATGAAGCAATTATATAAAATGACTTGGAAAAGTCGTGTGTAGCAAGCATCATTTTCCTGAGTTCTCCATTGCCATTTTGTAAGAGTGTGAGGTCTACATTGTGTCCACTACTCACCATCATTAGGCTATGATGTCAAGCCTATGATCATGTACAACTATTCATTAATACAATAGATCTACATTACTCATCTATGATCTTTCTGTTATAGTCATTCATACCTCGCAACTTGTACTGCTCATATCTCAGTCATTTCTCCACCATTTTCAATGTCCTATAGCTTGTTGGAATCAGCTTAAAGTTACTACATGCTCACAAATTTTGAAGGAATTCTATTCAGCCAATTTGGAGAAATGCGTGTCGAAGAACTTACTAGTCAAACTCTATAGAGGTCCTAAAAAATCGAGGGTAATGATTCAATTACTAAACTGATTGATCTATGTACAGTGCATCATTTTGAGTGATTTCACTTGGAATCATTAGACTACTAAGCTAACTAGATGCCTCTAAAAGGAATTTATCTAATTCCTACTGTACTTATAGAACTGAGCATAACAAGCAGCAAGTGTGTGATAAAAAATAGAAGGTTTTTATTGAACCTTCAACTTTGAAGTAGTCTGTTTTGATTCAATCTTTTCTTACATCATTTCCAAAGTACATAAGCACTTGTATAGTGTCTTTGGAATGTTAAGAGAGCCAACAAATCAAATCTTGAGCTACAAGGGGCTGATACAAAGCAGGATTTGGTAGTACCTACTCATTTCTTGGAGTGGCCATCCATCTTTCTGAATACCTAAGTTTCCAGTTCTACCCCTAATGCTTCCTCTACACCCAAAGAAAAGCCTTAAACTACATTTGATTCAAAGAAAGGAGTATGCCATTGCTGTAAAAAGCCAGATCATTTCATAACAGAATGTAGAGTAAGGATTTTCAATGAAAAGAAGACAGCAATAGGTAATAGTATTGAAGATGATCCAAAACCTAAATCTTCGAAGGTAGATTCATATGCATGTGCTACTATTGAAGAGATAGCTTTTGATCACGCAGCATTAAATGTAATCTCAAATAATCCTTGGATTTTTTATTTTGGAGCTACTAAGCATATGACAAGTTGTAGAAAGGTATTTTCTTCCCTTTCAAACTCTTCAAGTAGAAGAGTGACCATTGCAGGTTTTCAAGATTTGGATGTTGTTGGTGTTATAGAAGTGAACCTTTAGTCCAGAGCAGATGGAAAGTTCACAATTTCCAATGTTCTTGATGTTCCAGAAAAAAAAAGGAATTTGGTCTCTATCTCTTCTTTCTTGTCAGATGATTATAAATTAGTTTTTAAGAATGGTTCATGTCCGATCCTCTCACCTAATGAGGAGCATTGTCTACTTCAAGGTGAAAACAGAAGTTGCATGTTTTTATTGTCCAAAATAATTCATGCTAATGTTGCTATGTCTACTACACCTAAGGAGAACATGAAGTTACGACATGCTAGATTTGGTCATATCAGTTATAGAGCTCTCAAGTGTATCAAAGATCAAGATATGGTGGAGAGTTTGCATACTTTTTCTTTACTAGATGATGCAAAGTCATGTGAAGGATGTGTTGAAGGAGACCATCACAAACTACCTTTCAAGAAACATGGATTTATTATAGCCACAAGGAAGTTGCGGATCATACATTCAGATGTGAATGGCCAATGAGAACATATTTTATTCAAGGTAACAGGTACTTTGTTATGTTCATAGATGATTTCTCGAGATATTCATGGATTTATGGTCTTAAAGTGAAGTGAGAGGTTTTTCCTACTTTCAAGAAGTTCTTAGCTATGGTTGAAAATGAAAGTCAGTCAAAGATACCAATTATGAGAAGTGACAAAGGCGAAGAATACATTTCTAAAGACTTTAAGTCTTTTTTAGAAGACAAAGGTATCTCTCATCAACTCACTATTGCATACACACCAAAACAAAATGGTGTTGTTGAGAGAAAGAATAGGATACCTTTTGAGAGGATGCGAAGTATGATGTCGTCCAAAAGACTTTCTCCCAAGTTTTGTTTTGATGTATTACATATAGCTAATCACATTCTCAATAGGTCTTCCACAAAAGCTTTGAAGGTTATCACACCTTATGAAGCTTATTATGAGAAGAAACCCAATGTGAGTTTCTTCAAAGTTTTTGGTTCCCCATCTTATGTTCACATTGATAAGAGGGATCATGGTAAGGTTGATGTAAAAGCCATTAAAGCGGTCTTTATTGGTTATGCAATTCAAAGCAAAGGATACAGATTCTATGTTCCAGATACAGGTGATATCCTACTCTCACACAATGCATATATTGTAGAAAATCAGATTTATGATAAGAAGGAAGAGATTCTAGAATTCATAAAGGCAGATGACTATGCTTTTTTTAGAAGGAATTGGAATACTTACATTCAGCCATATGAGGGGGGTGATGAAATTACTCAAATCCTAAGAGATATAGGTGAAGGGAGAATTTCATTACCTACACCAGTACCTAGTCCATCATCAGTACCTCTTGAAGTTCCGACTTATGAAGTTGGATAGGTTCTAGAGTTTTAGAAGAAAGAGATACTCAAGAACTAGAAGATATACCACCACTTTTTAGGAATACACCAAAGTGGTTATATCAAACATGGAAGGACAATGGTATATAGGAATACACAGGAAGAAGTAGAAGTCAGATCAGGAGACAACAATGAGACCAAGTAAATTATGTAGAACCTTTAGAGGATCATAATAGTTTAGCTCTTACTTCAGTTGAGAATGAACCAGCTAGTGTTCAAGATACACTACAAAGTGATATGATTATCACAAGTCCTAGGATTCAGTTCAGGTAGAAAGATGAGTATATCTACATCACATCAGAAGTACATTGAGAATCTATTGGAAAGGTTTGAGATGATAGAAAACAAGCCTATACAAACACCTATGGATGTCAGCATTTCATTATAGTTGGTAGTAGATTCAGAACCATTTGATGCTATACTATATAGTCAAGCGATAGGTTGCTTGATATATAGACATTGAGTTTGCAATTTCTCAAGTATATAGGTTCATACACAGTCAGCTCAAGATTCAGTGGAAATTAGTTAAGAGATATTTGCAAATATCAAAAGTTTTGCAGGTCATTGAACCTTGTACCATTGTGACGATATTTGCAAATATCAGAAGTTTTGGAGGTCATTGAACCTTGAAGGGGGGATTGTTGGAAGCAATGTCCAACAATGGTGCAAAACTATTGGAAAATAGTTATAGTATATATTCTTTATATACCTTCTAGAAGAAAAAGCATGTGGCAGCGTGGATAGTTCATTGTGCTCTCAAACTAAAGACGTGAGTGCGACTCTCAGTATTTGCAGTAGGTAGCACAAACATAATTTTTCTGAAAATCTTTTCCAAAAGCGCACGGAAAGCGAGCACCGTTTTTTTTTCATCGCCATTAAGATTTAATACTTCAAAGACTGTAAAACAAGGAGCCTTGCTCATTGTTCAATTATCACTCAAGCAATCACTCAAGGAGAGTTCAAGATACTTGGTGATCAAGGAGATTTCTTCTCACTCTCAAGCAGTAAGGAGGAGATCTTGGAGGCCTTTTAGGAGGGAATGTTCACATACCCTTGGAGGAGTTGTGGTCTACATCTTGGTAATTACTTGGAGGAGATTCTGCCAGGTTATCATCACTATTAGTGGTTAATTTACTGTGAGTAGTAAGTCTGTTTCTGTTCTTACTTGCTCACTCATTCGTTTCTAATTTAGGTTGATCAAGTTTGTGTTTGCTGTGAAAGAGTTCTAAATGTTTCTTATTCTCCATATTCTCACATAAACACACTCTTCATACCTCTTAGGCACACAATCTCTTGTATCTAGTTCTTATTTTTGCCTAGATACAAATATTGTCAGTTTGTATCATATACACACATTGTAATTGGACATTTGAATATCGATAGTGTAGGTGCGCCTCATAGCTTATCGTTACACTTGAAATGTTGACTACTCTTTTTGTATCTCTCACTCATCTATTTTTGAGTCTTAAGGTGTGTATGTTAAGGTTCATTTGTTGGAAGATCTTGTAAACCTGTGATATATTATTATTGGGGCCCATACCACTTCCAACATATGGTATTCAGACCTTAGAATACCAACAATCACTTCATGTGCCGTGTGTTGAATCCACTTTGAGCTAATAATAGGATGCCTAGGTGCTGGCTAGTACTCCTGAGAGATCATCTCCAAATGGGTTTATTCCATCCTTAGCTAGGCCTAGATAATAGTTACGAGGCTCAATAGCAAACTTTGGCCGCTTACTATCTATATGTTTCCAAGCATCAGAGTCAGAAGGCACTCACATTACACAATTTGTAGTCCGGCTCATTACATGCCATGACATTAACTAAGCTATGGATTTGCATCTGAATATACTCTTGATTCTTGGAATGATAGGAAAATGGCAAAGAACCTTTGTGGGGACTACTTCCCCCACAAGGTCTTCTTTAAACATGTTCACTCCACACTGAGGACATATGTGAAGATGCTCATACCTGTTCCCAAAGCGAATGTAATCATTTGGACAAGCATGAATCTTGGTGTAGTCCATTCCAATGGACTCTAAAAGTCTTTATGCATCTCCACATGTTTAAGGCATGTCATTGCCATATGGTAGAAACTGATCTTAAACAAGTCTACGATAAGCATTTGAAAAGATATTACCAAATAAAGTTATTTTAATATAGCAATGAAAGTTTATTTCAAATCCACTTACCTAAACAATTCAAAGACACTATTATCTGACCATCTATAATTGGATTGAAGATCGAGCATCATGATTGTCGAGCCCATAAAAGTCATATTGGTCAAAGTCAACTATATTCAAAGTCAAATTAGTTAAATTCAACATGTTCAAGAGCAAAGTCAACATGGGTGAAGTCAAGTGTTCGAAGTGCAAGTGTCAAAGTGCACAGGTAGCGCACAATTAATTGTCCTCAAAGGGTGAAATTGCAGAAAGTGGATTGCACGTTGCAGAGGTATTTCTGTAATTTCCATAAGGTTCAAAGTGTTTTGGAAGTTTCAGGTGAACCCTCTCTTAAGTGCATAAGTGAAGAATTAAAAGGAAAAATGTGAAGGTATGTGAAGCGGTAGCGTACGCAGAAGTGAAAATATGGCCCACACTTCAAATTTTTGTTTTAGTCTAAAGCCACTATAGGAAAAAATAGGGATTCATTGGCTGCCCACTTTTGGAGATAATCTTGGGACATCAAAATGAGCACCAAGATACTCTTGCAGTTAGGAGCATACGTGAATCGACACTCAAATCAAGGCAAGGACTATTCTTGGACCAAGCAAGTGTAAGCAAGACTAAGCAAGAGTGAGCATAGTCTAAGGGAGCAAAGAGAGAGAAGTGCAAAAGACAGAGTGTGCAACGCAGAGAAGTGAAGTGCAAGGTGTGCATTAAGAGTGACCAAGGAAGTGTGCAGAGAAGTGCTAAGGTATTCAACCCAAGGATCCCAAGGTCTCATTGAAGCTGTGCGCGTGTCGACAGGTGTCCAACCCTCCCCCTTATTGGAAGCTTGGTGCAAGGTATGCACAAGTGCAGGCTTGGAGAAGGTGGAGGTCTGGTGCAGAGAAGGCCAGTACGACAAGACCCTTGGATATTTGGTATTTTGTGATTGATCACTCTATGGGATTTTGCACAGATGCCTTGGATTGTATTTTGCATCACCATTGTATTTGTCTTCTTATACTCAAATCAACAGAGGCTTCCAATGTGTATCTTTCTTCTTGTCTTTCCCTTTTCTCCTACAAACACTCAAATCCCTTCTTGCCCAAGAATCCCCCAACACAATTTGGCACACCCGGTGGGACTCCAAGGAGATTTGAGCATAGGAGAAGCCAAGTGCAAAGGGTAGAAGAGTTCAAGTGCCAACAATACAACTTCAGTGGACTAAGAGGTAAATATTCTTATCAATTATCTCATACTAAAAGGACTATGAATAGCCCATGACCACAACCCGGTCCCAAACATTGAGGGTCACATGCAAGCAAACATTGAGGGTCATCAGTAAAGAGCATGGCGGGAAAGGTAGACTTGGAAACCTTACTATCAAGATTAAATATAAAATTTCCTTCTTTCAAAGGCCTAGCTCAGGAAGATCCGGATGAGCATATTAGAAGGTTTTTGGCACTATGCAAAACTAGAGTCTTAATGGGTAGGTAGGATGCCTTTTTGATACTCTTCCCTGCCACATTAGAAGGATTAGCAAATAAATGGTTCAGCCAATTTGATGAGAACCATTTTACAACTTGGGACTTAATGAAAGATGCATTCAAAAATCAATTCCAACATGGAAATACTGCAAAGATCATCATAGAGGAATTAGAAAACTTGAGATTGGGTCTAGGTGAGAAATTTCCAGAGTTTGTAACTAGGGCTAAGGCACTAATGGCTAAGTTGCCAGATCCTCCACATGCTTTTTTTGTTAAGAAATGGTTAGCTAAGCCACTTCTAGTGACCACCCAATGTAAAATCAAGGAATTAGTGTTGCCTACAGCCTCCATAGAGGAAATCATCAACATAGCTACACGATTGGAGCAGATAAGGCAACAATATGGAGCAACTTCTTCTCATCTACCATATTCTACCGAAATGGAGGATCTAGTAATCCAACTAAGGAAGGAGCTGGAGGGCTTAAAAAGGAATAAGCCCCACAAAGAGGAGAAGAATGTTCTTACTCAGCTGAGGAGGGAGATTGAGGCATTAAAGCTCCAAAAGGAGGAGGAGGCCCCAGTAGAAAAATTGGCTCAACTACGACAAGAGTTGCAGGAACTCAAAGGGAGTGGCATCAAGAGTGAACTTTGGTGTACCATGTGCAGCAAGCAAGGTAACATAGTAAGTCAATGCCCCGTGTTAAGTGTGTCTTGCCAATTATGCAGGAACGCTAGGCATGAGGCCCAAGAGTGCCAATCAAGAGGAATGCCTGCAACAACATATTGGACAGAAGGAGGACCCTTACCACCAGTAAATGTGATGGCGGTTGCACCCAATCAAGGTAATAATTACAACCCTAGACAAAGGAATATCTTTGGAAATGGGCCTAGGAGGCCAGTCATTTGTTTCAGATGTGGAAAATGTGGGCACTATCAAAGTAGCTGCACTCTACCAGAAAATGCCCCTCCTTGCAAAAATTGCCTAGAGGCCAGAGACCACTATACAAATTCTTGTCCTAAGAATCAAGCCTCTTCATCTGGGCCCCACATTCAATTATTTTTGTTCAAAAAGAAGAAATGTTAGATCAATTCAATGGGCTATCACCATCTACGAGGGTGGTAGAGTTAGAAGAAATTGAATCTTTTATAGTGCAGACATGAAGCAAGGGGAAGGCTCAAGTAGATATAGTTAAAGAATCAAGAATTAATGGATTGAATAAAGAAAAAGAGGCATCTGAAGAAAAGGCCACCATATGTGCAAATACAAGGGAAAAAGGAGATCTCATATGTACTAGTGATGCCATTGGGCATGCATTCAACAGGGCTCATGAGGAGTTTGATAAGTCAATAGGAGCCGATGCTCTTAAGTGTTGGTGCAAGGCAATCAACAATTGAAGTTTTGATGAAGGATTGAATTCAAGGATTGAAGAAAAGATCAAGTAATGAAGCATGAAGGAAGTGCATATCTAGAAGATGAAGATGTGTACACGTATGTACATTAATTTAGAGTTAGCTCACTTATACTTTTGATTAGTTATGAGCTTGTAAATATTTGACTATATATATAAGGAAAAATGTTGGGGCAAACATGAGAGAGTGTAGAATATAAGAATTTAGAAGAATTAAGAGTGATTAGAAACTTGAGAAGTGTGAAGATTAGCTCTCTCATCTAGATGTAAAGTTTTCTAGTAATGAAGAAAAAATTGCACCTGATGTTTCTGTGCATTCTCCTTTTGTGCTTGATCATTTCAAGAATCCTTTTCTATACATATAATTCCATAGATCACTATGGTTAAAGTTTGAGAGCCTAATTGTAAACAGGCTGTGAGAATTATGAGTAGGAACATTCATATATGAAGAAGTGTTGACTTTCTTCTGAAATAGGCGCAATCTCAATGGTCAAAGATTTGATCATTTCTCAGTGCACAATTTAAACTTTTGCACAAGTGAGGAGTCAAACTCTAAGCTGGAAGGTAAGCCATCTATGGCTAAAACCATATGCGTAAACAGGTTCTAGTTTGAGAGAACCAAGTGTTATAAGTTACAGGTGTTTGAATCGACTTCTCAGAAGAACAGTTTTAGACAAAGGTGACTTGATGAGATCATTTCTCAAGATCTATTGAGTCTTTTGAAATGATTTAACTTGGAGAATATGTGAAAACTGTAGGTGACACATTGTGCAAAGTTTTATCAAAATGTTTACACAATTGATAAGTCAATGAGTGAGTTATGTGCAACAGACTTTCTGTGTAGTCACCTTCTTCACAGTTTGTTTAAAAATTTGAAAATTAAGTATTGATGTTCCAAATTGGTGATGTTTTTAAGTTACTCTTGATATAGAGGTGCTCTTATTTCAAGAGTATCTTGTTCCTTTGGAGATTAACACTCTCCATCAGTGGTATCAGAGCAGGAAGTATCAAAATTGAAGGAAGAAGGACCCCGACTGCTGCAGTCATAAAGAATTCAACAATTAAAAAGATGAAAGCTTGAGAGCAAAGCTTGAGAAGGAGGCCATACGACATCAAGGAAGACAAAAGGAACTTCATTCAAAGTAAAGGTAATCTATCCCTCATAAAGCTTGAAGGATTTAATACACAGGTGAAGAAATGATGGGAGATTCTCTTCAGATAGAGAAATTGGATAGAGAGAACTATCCAGCATGGTCAATGAGGATGGAAGCTCATCTTAAAAGCAAAGAGTTGATAGGTTATATCACACATGAAGAAGAAAAGCCTCAGTTCAGAGATCCTAGTGTTCCAACTAGGGATGAATTGTCAGAATTGAAGACTTGTATGAAGAGAGATGCTCAAGCCAGGAACATTATTTATATGGTAGTTAAGGACTACTTGGTACCTCACATTAGAGGTCTTGAAAGTGCAAGTGACATATGGAATGCTTTGGAGGAGCATTTCCAAAACACCACAAAGTCAAGGAAGGAATCCTTCTAGGCAGAATTTACCACATTTAAGAAGAAGGCCTCTCAATCTATCTCACATTATGTAACAAGAATAAAGGACATTGTAGATGCATTAGGAGCAGTTGATGAAGACATTGAGGAGGATAAATTGGTAAGGCAAATCCTTACAAGTTTGAGAGGTTATGACAAATGGAAGCCATTCATTTTGTCTACTGAATTATCACTTGATCATTTCACTCCTGATTTAAATCAGTTGCTAGGACATATGCTAATCTTTGAGCACGATGTCAAAGGTGAAAGTGATAAGAGTGCAGGTCAAGGAATGTATTCAAAGGATAAGAAGAAGAATAGCAAAGGGAAGCAACAAGAAAATGAAGATGAAGGTACAACTAGCCAAGCCAACTTCCTAAGAGGAAGAGGAGGTGGCAAAGGTAGAGGAAGAGGCAGAAGCAATAAAGATGGAGTCAAAGCTCGCTCGATTTTTGGTAAGACAAATCATTTAGCTAATAGTTGTTGTCATAATACTCAAGACAATGGTGGATATAATCAGAATTTTATTTCAAGAGGAAGAGGTGGCAGAAATCAAAGAGGTAATTCAGAGGTAGAGGTAGTAGAGGTTATTTTGGAAGAAATGCAGGTAGAGGATTCCAAAGCCAAGAATACAACAATACTTACTACAATTATGCTTCAGATGAGAAGGAGGATTCAACATTGATAATTAATGCAACTTGTGAAAGGCAAAGTGAAGATCAAAGAGTCTTCTACATTGACTCAGGATGTAGCAATCACATGAGTGGTAACATAGCTTTGATGACTGATTTGGAGAGTAAGGTAACTAATCAGGTAGTTCAAACAAGTGACAATACAAAGCACAATGTGAAGTCAATTGGATCAATGAAGGCCAAGGATGGAAGTACTCTCTTGAGTAAGGTTTTGTATGTTCCTACAATTCTTAAGAATCTGATAAGTGTAGGCCAAATTGTTGAAAAAGGTTATGAAGTTAGGTTCACTAATGAAGGAGTGTATGTGGAAGACCCTAGCAATGGGTATAAACAAATTGTTTCAGGGAAGAAAGAAGGAAGACTCTTCACATTGAAGATTCAAGGTAATGTTGGTCATGCCTTGTTCACTTATGGAGGACATAAGATCTCTGAGTTAGATCTTTGGCACAAAAGGCTTGGACATTTCAATGAAAAAGGTAGTAAAGATATGGTTAACAATGGTTTAGAGCTTGGTTTGCTTAATGTTGCAAGTCAACATATGACATACAGATGTGAGGCATGTCAATTACGTAAGGCCCATAAGCAATCTTATTCCAAGCATGGTTTTATGTATTTAGAGAAGCTTGAATTGGTACACATAGATGTGTGGGGACCATCAAAAGATTTCAATATCAACGGTTCAAGGTATTATGTGATTTATGTTGATGATGCTACCAGGTGGATCACTATTTATGTGATCAAAGATAAGTCAGAGGTATTTCTTGGGATTCTCTTTCGCAAACATCGCTTAATGTTTGGACCAGTCATTAGGAGAGAGAATCCAGACAGAGAACTCTACGCGTTGCTCTTTTTCTTTGCAATCGAGTGAGACTAGAATCATATGTAGATATAGAGTGTTATAACAAAATATGTGGGATGAATACCCACCTTTGAGTGCCTTCTGGCTGAGAACAACCTACAAAGAGCTCTTCGTGGCTGGAAAGGAGCAAATTAGGCACAACTTGTTTACCATAGCCATTTAGATTAATATCCTTTCCACTTATTTGGTCATAACTTAAGCATCCCATCTCCGATTTTGGAGATTTTTGTTGGTGTGGAAAGCTTTCTCACAGCACTTTCCATAGAGTATCTACAAGCCATACTTTGGAATTATTTCCTTTTTGCAACAGAGGATGAAAGTGGACTTTTCTTCATCAAGCATCATCAACGAAGCACTTCTTGAAGACATATGCGATCCACAAACCAAAGGGAGTGGATATTCTATTCATTCCTCTTCAACTGGATGCGTCATAAGTATCAAAAGAATTTGAGATAAGTATTTAGTCAATATTTAGTCGATTATTCTTTTGATTGTGCATATTAGAAGTATTCTTTTATTACATGTAGGATGATCTAAGTAGAGCATAAGTAGAGATGTATGTTCGGTGCCTTAGTTTTTCTTGCAGGTGGTAAGTATCGACAAAAAAATTGATTGAGGGCTTGTAGAGCCCAACAACATACTTGGAAAGGTTTTCAATTGTAGGTGTTCATCGAGAAGACAAAATAGATCGTGCCTGTCAGCACTGATGATTTGATTTTGTTGTAAGCTTGACGCTTTTGAAATTATTTCGGATTTTAATGTGACACCGTTAGACTGCCAAAATTTCTAAAATATTAGCATGCATGTACATTGAAGTTTAGGAAACATATTAAAGTTTCTTTCTTTTGTCTTTTTCTGTTAAGCAAAGGCTTTGATTGGTTTTTTTCCGCTTCCCACTAGTATATACGATTGATTAGTATAATTAAAAAAAAAAAAGAAGACAAGAGAGAAAACCAAAAGAAAAGTTACTTGCCTTTAGTCCTAGTATGGAATCAGAACCATCATCACCTACTAGGATAGATACCCTTATGCCAGAACCTCTAGTTGATCGAATTCAAGCCATGAATAAAAGAATTTCATTTTTATAGAGTTCTCTTCAGGATATCTTGGAACATGTGCATGGTTCCAAGAAAGAAGAAGAGCCGCTCCATTCTGATTTACCAGAGATGGAGGTAGATGCTCCAGATGAGCATCAAAATTTAGAAGCCCCTAGAGATAGCGTCTTAGTTAGAGAAGCCAAATGGCAGCTTAAGGATCTTAAGCCACCAAGATATCATGGCTCAACTAGCGCTAGGACTGTTAACGTGGTTGAGCAGTGGCTCACCAAGTGGTAACAGTGCTTCTGTTTGTGTCATATCACTGATGATAGACACAAGATTCAACAAGCCAGTTATAACCTTATGGATGCCGCACATAGGTGGTGGCATAAGATAGAGGAGGATAAGAAGGAGCCCACGACATGGGATCAATTTAAAATCCTATTTTATAACAATTTTGTACCACCTGATGAAAGGTCTAGATCATTAGCCACCTGGTTCTTCATCACTCAGAAGAATCAATCAATTCAAGAATACGCAGATAGGTATAGATAGGTACTTCTTAAAGTACCTGATACCATTCCAAAATCTCTTCAAGTCCAGAAGTTTGTTTTGGGACTCAGAGAAACTATTCAGCCTTTAGTGACAAAGGAGATGCGTTAGTCTTTGGCACAGGCCACAGAGATGGCCTTGGTTTATGAGGACGGCCACAAGATCACAGGTTCCCAGGGCGAGAGATCCCCATGGACTAGGTTTAGCCGACCTTTCCATACTTTGACTCCTGGTTCGGTCACTGCACAGCCTTCTAGGGAGGCTAAGCCAGTGCACATGATCTAGACAGTCTCAGGAGGAAAGAGAAAAGTGTCTCCTCTCGCTGAGGGGGCATATAACGGATCTATTCTTACCCCTCAGCAGAAAGAGAAGGAAATGAAAGAGGGTTTGTGCTATGGTTGCTTAGGGCAGCACTTATATAAGGATTCTCCTAAAAAGAAAAAGATAGCATCCACCATAGTCATAAATCCGACTCAGCCATGGGGTGGGAGTGAGGATGAGTTTGGGGATTCCCCATCTCCATTATCATCTCCCATAGTGGCCATGATGGTCACTAAAAAGGTTTCGACTGTGCGAGATGCTGTGCTTTGGCTAGTGGCATAGAAAGGATACCGGTTTCCAGACACTGAGCTTATTATCATGAGAGGAGTCATGGCAGGACAGCTTATCAAGGTACTCTTTGACACAGGTTCGACTCATAATGTTATTAGTTCCCGATTAGTCAAGAGATTATGCTTAGATATGGTACAGTCAGATTATACGTATACCGTAGAGCTAGCCAATGGGAAGGGAACTAAGACTTGGGATAGACGAGTAGTTGATGTTCCTATTCAAATCCTGTCCTATGAGGATAGATTGGACTTTGAGATAGCGAGATTAGCTTGATTCGACTTAGTTCTTGGTAAGAAATGGCATGCGAGGAAGAAACCAGTCATTGATTTTTCTTCGCATGTGTATCAGTTTGAGCATGAGGGAAGTAGATTACTGATACGTGGAGAACCAGATCTCCAAGAGACGTGATTGGCGACTGCTACCAAGTTGCTCAAAATTGATTGCAAGTATATCTATTTCCTTTATTTCATATATTTGTCATATGTTGAGATGGATTCATGCAATCATGGAGACTCAAGTTGGAATGCACCAGCACTTTTAGCCAAAGTGAGAGCAGAATTCCAAGAGTTGTTTTTAAAGGAATTACCATCAGGTTTTCCTCCTTGCAAGAATATAGAGCATAGAATCAAATTGGTACGAGGAGCAAGTCCGACCGCTCGGCCACCATTTCCAATGAGTTTGTAGAACGAAAATGAAGTCCGCAAGGTCTGGACGAGTATCTTCAAAAAGGACTGATTAGACCCAGCTATTCACCCTTTGTTGCACTAGTTCTTCTTGTGAAGAAGAATGATGGATCTTATAGGATGTGTGTCAATTATCGAGCACTCAATAAGATCAATATTAAACATAGACATCCCATGCCCCGGATTGATGATCTTTTGGATGCTCTAGCTGGAGCCATTGTATTTAGTAAGATAGATTTAAAGAGTGGCTATCATCAGATTAGAGTGAAAGATCATGATGTAGATAAGACATATTTCAGGACCCATTTTGGTCATTATTAGTATTTGGTCATGCCCATTGGTTTGACAAATGCTCCAGCTACATTTATGATGTTAATGAATGATATCTTACGACTTTTCTAGGAAAGTGTGTTGTTGATTTTGTGGATGATTTGCTAGTGTATAGTGGGACTGTGCATGAGCATGAAAATCATTTAAGATTTGTGTTGAATATTTTAAAAGAAAATCAGTTGTATGTAAATCCAGAGAAGACATAGTTGTTTCTTCCTAGGATAGAGTATCTAGGGCATGTGATTTCAGCCGATGGGGTTCAGATGGATCCTAAGAAGGTATTAGTCATTTTAGCATGGCCTACTCCTCAGGATGAGGGCTAGTTACGGTCATTCTTAGGACTTTCTGATTTCTATCGGAAATTCATCTCTTCATATTCGTCGATAGCAGCACCTATGACGAACTTGCTTCAGGGCAAAATTCCATTTGCATTGAAGCAAGAGCAGCAAGAGAGTTTTGATACCTTGAAACAAGTTGTTTCAGAGGCTCCTATACTCAAAGTGGTGGATCCTCAAAAACCATTTGAGTTAGAAATGGATGCTAGGGGCATAGCCATAGGAGCAATCTTGAGTCAAGATGGCAAGCCAATAGCTTTTGAAAGTAAGAAGTTAAGTAGTGCACAATGCGATTAGCCGGTGCATGAACAAGAGTTGTATGTGGTGGTGCATGCACTTAAAGTTTGGAGACACTATCTTTATGGTGCAGACTTTAAGGTATTCACAGATCATCATACACTCAAGTATTTTTGTAGTTAGCCAGATCTTCAAGGCGGACAGGCTCCTTGGGTTGAGCTCATGCAGGAATTTCACATGGAAATCTTGTATAGAAGAGGCAAATAAAATATAGTAGCTGATGCATTATATCGTATAATGTATCAAATGAGCTTTAAAGTTTTAGAAAGCTCATTGGTTCAAGAAATTAAGGAATTATAGGTGGAAGATCCACATTTATTACAGATAGTTAGAGCGATTAGTGATGACTCTATTTTAGGAGACGAGACAGTTCCAGCTATTTCTTCGTCTACTAAAGCAAACGAGTCCATTTCGTATTCTAATTTCTCATAGGAGAATGGAATAGTGAAGCAGAAAGGAAAGGTTTGTGTGCCAGATTCTCAAGATTTGCGAAAGAAATTCATGCATGATAACCATGATGTTCCCTGCATAGGACATCCTGGTGTTGACAAGACAATACAGCTTGTTAGAAGAACATTTTGGTGGCCTAGATTAGCCAGAGATATCCATATCTATGTTCAACAATGCTTTATGTGCCAACTCAAGAAAGCAAAAAGAATAAAGACACCAGGTCTTTTACATCCTTTACAAGTTCTAGATCATAATTGGGATAGTATATCCATGGACTTCATAGTGGGGTTACCGCGGACCCAAAGGAAGCGGGATACAATCCTAGTTGTGGTAGATAGATTGAGCAAGCTGGCTCATTTCATACCCATGCAGGAGAGGATAGAAGCTCCACAGGTAGAGAAGTTGTTTATCTAGAATTTCTTCAGATTGCATGGGTTACCGACATCCATAGTCTCAGATAGGGATGTCAGATTTACATGACATTTCTGGAAGTTTGTATTTGACAAATTGAAAGTGTCACTAAAAATGAGTAGTGGTGATCATCCACAGACAAATGGTCAGAGCCAGAGGGTCAACCAAATTCTAGAGGATATGTTGCGGGCATATGTGTTTGAGAGACAGACAGATTGGGATAGTTATTTGCCACTAGCAGAGTTTTCTTATAACAATAGGCCTCACAAGATGACTGGGATGTCTCCTTTTGAGATGAACTATGGCATGAATCCCACTGCTCCAGTACCATAGGAATGCCTAAGAAATGTCCTAGTGCTTCCGAGTTCTTAGCGAATCTCCAAGCAAACCTTGAAATAGCTAAAGCTAAGATGCAACAAGCAGCTGATAGAGCCAAAGAGTATGCTGATAGAAAGAGATCTCCTAGATCCTTTGAGGAAGGAGACCGAGTCTTCCTTCAGGTACTAGCTAGATCTACTTCATTATCCACAGGGAAGTGTAGTAAGCTATCACCAAGGTATTGTGGACCTTGGCAGATAGTAAAGAAGTTGAGTGATGTTGCATACCGATTAGAGCTTCCTCCAGATTGCAGAGTCCATCCGGTGTTTCAGGTCAATCAACTAAAAAAGTATATTTCTAGGGAGGATAATCTAATAAAGGGTATTGTTTCTCATCTAAGAATATCTGGTAGCTTGGAGAGGATTACCACTTACTAACTTTACTTGGGAATCAGCAGCTCTGGTTCGCAAGTACTTTCCCTCATTGATCATTGAGGACAATGATCTTTAGAAGTGGAAGAGAGTGTCAGACATTGGTCTACAGAGACCATTCCATGTGTGTGGCACGAGGGCTAGTTAGCCAAAGTCTTAAGCTCAGAAGTATATCCTAAGGTATTTCATTGTTAGTGGGGATGAGTGTTTGTAGCACCGCGTACGCCACCCCCTCCTTCTTTCTCTCTCTTCCCCCTCTGCCCCACGTCTCTCTCTCTCTCTGTCTCTCTCTCTCT
This sequence comes from Ceratopteris richardii, assembly GCA_020310875.1. Lineage (NCBI taxonomy): Eukaryota > Viridiplantae > Streptophyta > Polypodiopsida > Polypodiales > Pteridaceae > Ceratopteris > Ceratopteris richardii. Next base: position 61,091,713 of record CM035407.1, on the reverse strand, counting down.
CTTTCTCTCTCTCTCTCTCTCTCTCTCTCTCTCTCTCTCTCTCTCTCTCTCTCTCTCTTTCTCTCTCTCTCTCTCTCTCTCTCTCTCTCTCTCTCTCTCTCTCTCTCTCTCTCTCTCACACACACACACCCCATCCCCCTCCACCCGCCAGCCACCTCACGCCCCGCCATCCCCTCCACCCGCCAGCCCCCTCACGCCCCGCCATCCCCTCCACCCGCCAACCCCCTCACCCTGCGACCTCTTCCCCCTCCACCCGAGGTCTCTCTCTCTCTCTCTCTCTCTCTCTCTCTCTCTCACCTCGCCATCCCCTCCACTCGCCAGCCCCCTCACCCCCCCCATCCCCTCCACCCACCAGCCCCCTCACCCTGCGACCCCTTTCCTCCTCCATAGCCCCACGAACCCCCGTCCCTTCTCTCTCTCTCTCTCTCTCTCTCTCACACCCCGCCATCCCCCTCCACGTGCCAGCCCCCTCACCCAGCAACCCCCTCCCTCCTCGGCAGCCCCACGAACCCCCCCTCCCTTCTCTCTCTCTCTCTCTCTCTCTCTCTCTCTCTCTCTCTCTCTTTCTCTCTCTCTCTCTCTCTCTCTCTCTCTCGTGCCTGCCCATGCACCCCATCCCTCCTCCAACCCCACACCACCCCGCACCTCCTCCAGTCCCACAACATGAGTTTCCGGACCGTCAATTCTAAGAGAAAACTCCGCTACTGAGTGGAGTTAGGGGATTGTATGGCACAAAATAAAGCATCATTATCAGTATCACTACCTATTGAGGTTTCACACTCATATCTAAATTCAAAGATGGGCTGCCTAGACATCCATCGTCTTCTAAAGGCATGTTGTGGTGTGGGGCCTCTTTTCCCATACAGATACAACCCACTTTTGTTCTGGCAATTACTTTCCATGATGCCGATCAGCTTCCACAACACCAACATGTCTCAACTTCTACTATAGCCCCTCAATCAAGGAAACCTAGAAGTTTTACAGCTCCATACAAATGGAAAAGAGTGCATACTTTTGTTGTTCAAACAAGAGATGAGAAAGGACAGATTTGCCAAGGCATTCGAATATCACGAGCGGCACAAAAGGAGGATCTCAATTTGCATGCAAAAATGTCAATAAAAGTGTAGATGGTAAAAGTGAAAGGGGAGAAATATCTGTTGCCGCCAACCATTCATGAGGACTGCCTATTTTTGAGGATCCAATTTAAGACTGGTGGCATATTTGATCTACACCTTCAATTTTGGGCAATGAGTCAGTGCATGATCAGTGGACGTCAGGAATGGACAAGGCCCTCTTGGCCTATTGGAGCCTATCAAAGCATTGGATTTGTGTTCATTTGATATACATTCAGATACACACATATACTTACATGCGCACAGGGGTCCTCTCTTTGCACTCTGTGGTTACAAGGCTACTGTAGGAGGTCACTCTGTGGTGTGGATACAGAGCGTGGGCTTCCTAGTGGACGGCTTATAGCACTATAGTGTGAAGAGAGTGGCCTGGCCTTGTCTTTGAGGGTGAGTCAGTGGTATCTTTATGCTCTTCTCCTTAGAGCAATTCTTCAGACTTTGTATTGATCAGGGCTAACTTGCATCTAGCTGTGATCATTGTATGGATTGGACGAATCTCTTGTAATGAATATGTTTAGTTTTGGAGTGGCATGCTAGCCCAGAGCATCAACTTAGGGCATTTCTCTTGCCTATGTTGTAATCATTCGTTCGAACTAAGGAGTGATTGGTCTTCCTTCATTGTTAGTTTTCATTAATATTTTCTTGAGTATTCACAACTCTGTGCAATCATTGATATATGCCTGCTCACAGAAGTGTTAAAGGGTATATTTCCCTAAGGAGAACCTCCCTTGAGTAGGTGAAGTACTCGAGTGCTTGCTACATGCTCCTGTATACCCCAGCACCTCCTCTACAGTTTGGCATGCACGGTGGGACCCTTGCATTCCAATGAGAGGCCCTGAGGATAGTGAATAGTCCTCTTTTTTAGTATTTTTTGCCCTAGTACATTTGCAAGAAGGTACATGACCCTTACGCGAGCAGATAAGGAGCCTCTTCCTGTACGAAGGAGCCTTAACAAGTTGGCTATATCTTCGACTAGTGAACCCACCTCACCTCTACCCTCCTTGAATTTCTCTATTGATTTGGGTGAGACACCACTGTCAAAGGAGAAGCATAGGAGAACATTAGACTTTTCCTCAGATACGTCAGAAGAAACACCAGTGCAAATGGAGGATCTCTCTCATTTACTCTCCAGACTCAATATTAAGTTCCCTACCTTCAAGGGACAAGCTTATGAGGATGCTGATGATCATGTGAGGAGGTTCATCTCCTTGTGCCGTGGACGAGGTCTACAGAATAGAGAAGAAGCAATGTTGGTACTCTTCCCAACCACATTGGAAGGCCTTGCTGACAAATGGTACAGTCAATATGCAAATGGCCATTTTGCTACATGGGAGGCTTTGAAGACGGCGTTCTCACAGACATTTCGACCAAGTGACTCCTCCGAAAGAGCTCTAGATTAGCTAGAGAACTTAAGGTTGAGATCAGGTGAATCCTTTCATGAAATTCACACTAGAACAAAAGCACTTGTTGCACGTCTGCCACATGCTCCCGGTGACTTCTTGGTTAAAAAAAGGTTAGAAAAAGCTCTACCCAGGTCATCTCAGCAGAAGCTACGTGAGTCTCTTAGATTGGATGCAACCCTCAACGATTTTGTTGCAGTAGCATCACGCATTGAAGAAGCTAGGCAACATTTTGAAGGGGATACACAATCGAATTATGCTGCAGAACTAGACCCTATTGGGCAATTGAGGAAGGAACTGGAGGCATTGAGAATGCAACAAAATCAACAAGAAGAGAAGGTCTTGCCACCACTGTGTCGCACTGATGATGAAGTAGCCCAACTTCACCGTGAGTTAGAAGATTTGCTGACCACTCAAGATATAAGAAGGCAGATTTGGTGTACAATATGTAACAACAATGGACATTCCAATGCTAATTTCCCTAACAAGGTAAGCTGTCAGTTTTGTGGAAAGGATGGTCATGAAGCTAGAGACTGTTACTACCTCAAGGGTACACAGCAACGAGGTAATCCTCAAGCTTTGGATTCATATTATGCTAGTACTTCAAATGCACCTAATGAGAGGAAAATTGTACGACAAAGCCTAGATATAATAGACCATTGATGTGTTATCGCTGTGGTGAGTATGGCCATATGCAAAATAGGTGTTCCCTTTCAGAAGATGCACCTCCTTGTCAACATTGTCCAGAGGCCAAGGATCACTATACTAAAGACTGCCCAAGAAGCCGTCCTGCTCCAATCCACATGATTGCAGTCTCTCCACAAAAAGAAGGTATGACCACTCAGTCTTATGTTGTTTCATCCTTTGCAATGCCCATGATGACTAGATCCAGACAAGCAGCATCAATCCATAGAGAGGAACAACAAGGATTCCAAGATAAAGAGGAGGAAAAGAAGTCTGGGTGGAAGGGCCAAGCAGAAATTGAAGGAGCTTATGAAAGGATGGCTACTTCTCTAGGGACCAACCAACAAGTCCGCAAGAAGACACTCATGAGGTAAACATTGGACAGATCTTGAAAGGTATTCATCACAAGGTTAGTTTGTACAAACTTATAAGGATGGATTCAAAAATAGGAAGTGACTTATTGAAGATTATACACTCTCCTCACTTGATCCAATCACCTAGTATAGATGGTTTCATGGTCGATTTTCCCCCTACACCCTTGGCAGACTACCAAAGCTCAAGATTGTCTGTTTGTATAAAGGATGAAGCTCTCACAGGTGTGATCATAGATGGAGGCTCTGGTATCAATTTGATGCCAGATTTCACAATGAAGAAACTGAATTTGAACCCCACCAAGATGGCACCATTCACAGTTACACTAGTAGATCAACATCGGGTTGCACCTCTTGGCATTATTGAAAAGGTAGTGATGATAGTACAGCGTTGCCACTTTGTTCTAGATTTTGTTGTTATTGCACTTCCACAGGAGACTTCTTATCCTTTACTCTTGGGGAGACCTTGGCTGAGGCAAGCAAAAGCTTTGCAAGATTGGGGGAAAAACAAACTATGGATTTCAACGAGCACCAATAGCCAACTGCAGCTACACTTGGAAGAAGGATTTGACTCAGGGAAAACTACTGGGTATACTGTGGACACTCAGGTAATGCCCTCTCTGGCCCAAGAAGAAGATACATTATTGAGTTGGATGATGGAAAGTGCAGAGTGTTGCACGGTGGAAATCAATGAAATAGAGGAAGAATTTGCAGATGAAGGGGTTGCACGAAAAGGCCATGAAGCTCACAAGGAGTTAAAGAATGAGAGTTTTCAGGAGAATACAACCTTTGAAGGGGTAACAAATATAGAAGTATCTGAGAAGGAAAGTTATGAGCCTGAGTGCAGAGAAGATCTTGCTTTTACGAATATACCTCAAGGATGGACCAGAGAACATATTTCAGAATAAAAGCTAAATTCCACTCTTGCATACAGTGGAGATGATTTCTCAAACAAGACTAGTCCTGAAACACTAGTTCAAGAAGTCAATCTAGGGGATGAAGAGAACCCTCAAGTAGTCCACTTAGCCTCCTGGCTATGGCATTATCCCCCTTTACTACAGAAGGTAACTTCTTTACTTTTTGCCTACAAAAATGTCTTCGCATGGTCCTACAAAGATCTAACAGGGATACCAGAGGAGGTTGGATTACACCGGATACCCTTAGTTGAGGGATCCGCACCTGCAAGAAGTAGGCCATATCGACTCAATCCAAAGTATGCAGAGGCAGTAAAATTGGAAATTACAAAACTAGAAGAAGCAGGTATAGTTGTTCCAGTAGAACATTCCTGGTGGCTTTCTTCTATGGTTATTGTACCCAAGAAAAATACTGGAAAAATAAGAGTCTCTGCTGATTTTCATGCCTTAAATAAAGTGACTGTTCAAGATGGATTTCCTCAGCCCTTTACAAAGCAAGTACTTGAGGAAATAGCCGGTCACACTTTGTATAGCTTCTTGGATGGTTTTAGTGGCTACAATCAGATAGTGATCCATCCTGATGATAGGGACAAAACAGCCTTTGTTAATCCATGGGCCACTTATGTCTATACTCGCATGGCTTTTGGCTTAAAGAATGCACCAGCTTCATTTAATAGAACAATGTATCTGATATTGGGCAAGTGGTTAACAACCTTTCTCCGCATTTTCATGGATGACTTTTCAGTGTTTTCAGCCACAGATAGAAGAGTAGCAAGTCAAGATTTCCATGATCATTTGGAAAATCTAAAGGAAATCTTTGAGCAATGTCTCAAAACAGGTTTGAAGTTAAGTCCTGCTAAATGTCATTTTTTGGTCACCAAGGGCACTCTTCTTGGTCACATAGTATCTGCTGAAGGGATAACAGTTGACCCTGCAAAGGTTACTGCTATTCTTTCCATGCCTATTCCACAAAGCCCAAAGGAAGTCCAAAGCTTTTTGGGACATGCAGGATACCATAGAAGATCTATACGAATGTATTCAGAAATAGCTAAGCCCTTATCAAGGCTTACCAGTAAAAAGGTCCCTTTCTCATGGAGTGTTGAAACTGAGAAAGCATTTTGTGAACTAAAATTGAGGTTATGTACTACTCCACTTTTAAGTGTTCCTAACTAGTCTTTGGAGTTTCCTGTGCATACAGATGCCAGGCTTCATGCTATTGGTGGAGTTCTACCTCAACCATCATCACACAAGGTTGATAGACCTATCTCCTATGCCAGCAGACTACTCACCCAGGCAGAAAGGAACTATAGTACGACTGAAAGGGAAGGCTTGGCTATTGTATTTTCTCTTCAAAATTTTTGGCATTACCTTCTTGGTGTACATTTTATAGTCATATCTGACCATCAACCCTTGAAGTACTTGATAAACAAGCCTAGAGTAGCTGGAAGGATTTGGAGATGGTTACTCCTCTTTCAAGAATTCAACTTTGATATTCACATTAAGCTAGGAAGGGAGCACTACATGGCAGATCAAGTGTCCAGGACTGCAATGAGGGAGAAGGCAACATGTATTAATGATGAAGTGGTGGATAGTAATCTCTTCCTAGTAGCAACTCAACCTGATTGGCATGATGGAATTCTCAATTTTCTCACTACTAGAAGACTCCCAGAACATTTGACGCATACAGAAAAGAGAAGATTGCTCCTGAAAACCAAAGCATATTCACTTATAAATGGAAATTTATATAAATTCTATCAAGATGATATCTTGAGGAAGTGTGTTTATCCAGAGGAGGTGAATCTTTTGCTAGAGGTTGCACACAGTGAAGGGCATCTAAAGGGGGAAGAATTGGCTCACATAATCATCCACAAAGGACTATGGTGGCCTCATATTTACAAGGATGCGATCAAGTTTGCTAAATAATGCCACATTTGCTAGAGGTGTGCTCCTATGCCAACCAGATTGAATTTCCAACCATTAGTCATATCTACAGGATGGCTCCCATTTGAACGATGGGGTCTTGATTTCATAGGACTAATTAGTCCAACTGGTCAACCTGGGGGTAAGAAGTATATTTTGATGGACACATGCTACACAACTAAATGGATTGAGGCTAAAGCTACTATAGATTGCACAGCTTTAACAGTAGCTAAGTTTTTGTATAAACGTATTTTTTCAAGACTCGGTTGCCCACTGGAAATCACTAGTGATAGGGGAACACATTTTGTAAACCAGCTGCTCCAATTTATATTTGATAGGTACAAGGTCTTCCATAAAAAATATTGTGCCTATTATCCAAGTGCAAATGGCCAAGCAGAAAGCTCCAATAAGATTTTGATCGGGTTGCTGCACAAATTATCTTTTGATCATCAAAGCTTTTGGCCTCAAGCATTAGTCGGTGCGATTTGGGCTTTCAGAACTACAAAGAGGGGGACCACTGGAGAGAGTCCATTTCTCTTATTATATGTGTAGAGGAGGTACTGGGGTATCCGCTTTTAACAAAAGTAGGGAATGAATACCCTTTAACACTTCTGTGAGCAGGTAGATAACACGGATTGCACAGAGCGGTAAATACTTCAGAAAATATGAACAACCAATGACCAAGGAGACCATACACTTCTTGATTCGAATGAGATGATTACAAGGTTGGGCTGAGTGATGCTCAAAATAAATGCAAGATTAGGGCTAACAAGCCACCCTAAAAGTATTAACTCCAATACAATAGATCAGCATAAGGATCAATTATTTGCAGAATAACCCAGAATAAAACAAGAGGCAAAGAATTTCTCAAGAGAATAGCACTTAATAGCAATACTGACTCACATAGAAGAATAACCAAGCCACCCTCTTTGCACTTTAGAGCTATTAGTCCTTCACTGGGAAGCCCACACTCCGTATCCACACCACAGAGTGACTTCCTACAGTAGACTTGAACCCACAAAGTGCAAGAGGGGACTTCTGCACGAACGTGAATATGTAGCCGAACTGATGTATCCCCCAAAAAAGAAATTTTGTGTGTACGTGTGTACCCCAATGAGCCTAAATTCATTGCTTTTATAGGCCTCAATAGGCCAAGAGAGCCTTGCCGAATCTTCACCTCCGTGTCGGTTGATTTCCCAAAATTAGGGGGTAGGTCAAATATTCCTCTTGATTTGAATTGGATCCACAAAATTAGGTAGTAGCCGTGAATGGTTGGCGGCGACATTTGATTATCTACTTTCACTTTTAACCATTCCACTTTAATTTCAAGTCCTTATTAGCTCCGATGATGACTGATAACCGTGGAGCACACTGAACTCTTGGACCAGAAGGAACTTTTTCCTCCTCTTCATAAGCCTCATGCATGAGTTGTTGTTGTTTTCTCCTCATTTCTTCTTCCATGCTAACATCTTGCAGAATGGTTTCCTCACATTCATCAAGCTCCATATCTGTCATCTCCGGAGATGGCTGGGAAGGAAGAATTGTCCCCAGAATTGTGCGGGGGGGGGGGGGGGGGTGGATGTGTAATGGTGCAGGCGTGTATGTGTGTATGTGTGTGAGGGGAGGTGTGTGTATGTCACATGGATGTGTGTGTGATTGTGTGGGGGTGTGGTGCATGTGTGTGTGAGAGTGCATGAGTGTGGATGAGGTCATGTATGTGTGTGAGTATGTGTGAGTGAGTATGTGCGGATGTGTGTGAATGTATGGACGTGTGTGTATGTATATGTGTGGTTGTGTATGTGTGGTGTGTGCGTGTGTGAGTACTTGTGAGGATGTGTGTGTATGTATGGATGTGAGTGTGTGTATATGTGTGGTTGTGCATATGTGGTGTGTGTGTGTGAGAGTTTGTGTGTGTAGGCATGTGTGTGGGGGGGGGTGCATGTGTGTAGGTGGCGGGAGTGGGCGGGGGGCGGGGGTGGGGGGATGAAAGGGGGGCTTGCGGGGGTGAGGGGGGGGGGGCGGGGGACATGGGGGGGGCGGGGGGGGACTTGGGGGGGGCGGGGTGGCTGGGGGGCGGGGGGGGGGGCGGGGGGACATGCGGGGCGGGGGGAACTTGGGGGGGGCGGGGTGGCTGGGGGGCGGGGGGCGGGGGGGACATGGGGGGGGAGGGGGGACTTGGGGGGGGGGGGGCGGGGGGCTGGGGGCAGGGGGGGGGGAACTCGTGGGGGGGGGGAAGTGGGGGGCGGGGGGCTGGGGGCGGGGGGGGGGGGGAACTGGGGGGCGGGGGGGGACTGGGGGGCGGGGGGGGACATGGGGGGGGCGGGGGGACTTGGGGGGGGGGCGGGGGGGACTTGGGGGGGGGGGAACTTGGGGGGGGCGGGGTGGCTGGGGGGCAGGGGGACATGGGGGGGCGGGGGGAACTTGGGGGGGGCGGGGTGGCTGGGGGGCGGGGGAACTTGAGGGGGGAATTGGGGGGGGGGGGCTGGGGGGCGGGGGGGGACATGGGGGGGGGGCGGGGGGACTTGGGGGGGGCAGGGGGCTGGGGGCGGGGGGGGGGGGGAACTCGTGGGGGGGGGAACTGGGGGCGGGGGGCGGGGGGGGGGGGGGAACTCGTGGGGGGGGGAACTAGGGGGCGGGGGGGGACTCGGGGGCGGGGGGGACATGGGGGGGCGGGGGGACTTGGGGGGGGGCGGGGGGGGGGGACTGGGGGCGGAGGGGAACTGGGAGGCAGGGGGGCGGGGGGGGGGGCGGGGGGAACTTGGGGGGGGGCGAGGGGGGGCGGGGCACAAGGGGGGGGCGGGGGGACTGGGGGGCGGGGGGGACTTTGGGGGGGGGGGCTGGGGGGCGGGGGGGACATGGGGGGGGGCGGGGGACTTGGGGGGGGGGGCTGGGGGGCGGGGGGGACTTGAGGGGGGCGGGGGGCTGGGGGGCAGGGGGGGACATGGGGGGGGCGGGGGGGGACTTGGGGGGGGGGGCGGGGGGCTGGGGCGTGGGGGGGCGGGGGGGCTGGGGGCGAGGGGGGGGATTCGCGGGGGGGGGGGGGGAACTGGGGGGTGGGGGGGGAACTGGGGGCGGGGGGGGAGAGAAAGGGAGGGAGAGAGAGAGAGAGTGAGGGATCTACAGACCCCCACATCAAGCTTTTGCACCGTCCCTGGTGCAATTTCTCCATTATTCTACTTATTTCAAAGAGATCTGGTTATGCTGCAATTTTTTTTTGTAAAGAAACACGGTATGTACAAGGAATGAAGCGCTTCCTTTTTGGCCTAATTCAGATACTTCTTCACCCTAGAGATGTTGACCAGGGGAATCCTTTTACCCTGCAGATCTTCCAGATGCACAGCACCATGTGGCAATACCTTGATTACCTTATAAGGTCCTGTCCACTTAGGTGCCAATTTAGTTTGAATTGGTGGAACCTGATGCACTAAAACCATAGACCCTTCCTGGACTTCATTGGATCTCAGATACCTATCATGCAATCTCTTGCGCTCTTCTTGTGTCACCAGAAGTTTCTGCATTGCCCCTTCTCTGTACTCTTCTAATGCCACCAATCTCTGAATGGGGGGTTCAATTCCAATGGTTTTGATTCCTATTTCCTTTCTGATAATGAACTCGAATGGTGCCAATGCCTCTTTCCCATATACTAACCGAAATGGAGTCTCGCCTGTGGTTCCCCTCTTCATGGTTCTGAAAGCCCAAATTGCACCAATCAGTGCTAGTGGCCAGGAGCTTTGATGATCGAAAGATAATTTGCGAAGTAGTCCAATCAAAATCTTATTGGAACTTTCTGCTTGGCCATTTGCCCTTGGGTAATAGGCACAAGATTTTTTATGGAAGATTTTGTATCTGTCAAATATAAACTGGAGTAATTGATTTACAGAATGTGTGCCCCTATCACTAGTTATTTCCAGTGGGCAACCAAATCTTGAGAAAATACGTTTATACACAAATTTAGCCACTGTTAAAGCCGTGCAGTCCACAGTAGCTTTAGCCTCTATCCATTTAGTGGCATAGCATGTGGCCATCAGAATATACTTTTTTCCTCCAGGTTGACCAGTTGGACTAATTGGTCCTATGAAATCAAGACCCCATCGTTCAAATGGGAGCCATCCTGTAGATATGACCAATGGTTGGAAATTCAATCTGGTTGGCGCGGGAGCACACCTCTGGTAGATGTGGCATTCTTTAGAAAACTTGATTGCATCCTTGAAAATATGAGGCCACCATAAACCTTGGTGGATGATTCTATGAGCCAATTCTTCCCCCTTTTGATGTCCATTGTGTGCAGCCTCTAGCAGAAGATTTACCTCCTCTGGATAGACACACCTTCTCAATATATCATCCTGACAGTATTTATATAAATTTCCATTTATAAGAGAATATGCTTTAGTTTTCAGGATCAATCTTCTCTTTTCTACAGGTGTTAAGTGTTCTGGGATCTTTCCAGTAGTAAGAACATGGAGAATTTTGTCATACCAACTAGTCCGAATTGCTACTAGAAAAAGATTGCTATCCACCAATTCATCATTAATACCTGTTGCTTTTTCGCTCATTGCCGTCCTGGACACTTGATCTGCCATGTAGTGCTCTTTTCTTGGCTTAATATGAATATCAAAATTAAATTCTTGAAATAGGAGTAACCATCTCCAGATCCTTCCAGCTACTCTAGGCTTTTTTATCAAATACTTCAAGGGCTGATGATCAGAAATAACAATGAAATGTACACCAAGGAGATAGTGTTGGAACTTCTGAAGAGAAAATACGATAGCCAAACCTTCTCTTTCCGTTGTACTATAATTTCTTTCAGCTTGGTTGAGCAGTCTGCTTGCAGAAGAGATAGGTCTATCCACTTTGTGAGATGATGGTTGAGCTAAAACTGCACCAACAGCATGAAGACTAGCATCTGTATGCACATGAAATTCCAATGACCAGTTAGGAACACTTAAAAGTGGAGCAGTACATAACCTCAACTTTAGTTCACAAAATGCTTTGTCAGCTTCAGCACTCCATGAGAAAGGGATCTTTTTACTGGTAAGCCTTCATAAGGGCTTAGCAATTTCTGAATACATTCTAATGAATCTTCTGTGATACCCTGCATGGCCCAAGAAACTTTGTACTTCCTTTGGGCTTTGTGGAATTGGCATGGAAAGAATAGCTATAACCTTTGCAGGGTCAAGAGTTATACCTTTAGCAGATACTATGTGACCAAGAAGAGTACCCTTGGTGACCAAAAAGTGACATTTTTCAGGATTCAATTTCAAACCTGTTTTGAGACATTGCTCAAAAATTTCTTTTAGATTTTCCAAATGATCATGGAATTCTTGAATTGCTGCTCTTTTATTTGTACCTGAAAATACTGAAAAGTCATCCATGAAAATGCGTAGAAAGGTTGTTAACCATTTGCCCAATATCAGATACATCGTTCTGTTAAATGAAGCGGGCGCATTCTTCAAACCAAAAGCCATGCGAGTATAGACATAAGTGCCCCAAGGAGTAACAAAGGCTGTTTTGTCCGTATCATCAGGGTGGATTACTATCTGGTTATAGCCACTAAAACCATCCAAGAAACTATACAAAGTGTGACCAGCTACTTCCTCAAGCACTTGCTCTGTGAAGGGCTGAGGAAATCCATCTTGGATAGTCACTTTATTCAAAGCACGAAAATCAACACATACTCTTATTTTTCCACTATTTTTCTTGGGCACAATAACCATAGAGGAAAGCCACCTGGAATGTTCTACTGGAACAATTATACCCGCTTCTTCTAGTTTTGTAATCTCTGCTTTTACTGCCTCTGCATACTTCGGATTGAGACGATATGGTCTACTTCTCACAGGCGCGGCTCCCTCAACTAAGGGTATCCGATGTAACCCAAGCTCTTCTGGTATCCCTGTTAGATCTTTGTAGGACCATGCGAAGACACTTTTATAAGTAAAAAGCAAAGAAGTTACCTTCTGTAGCAAGAGAGGATAATGCCACAACCAGGATGCCAAATGGACCATTTGAGGGTTCTCTTCATCCCTTAAATTTACTTCTTGAACCAATGTTTCGGGACTGGTCTTGCTTGAGAAATCATCTCCACTATATGCAGGAGTGGATTTTAATTTATATTCTGCAACATGTTCTTTCATCCATCCTTGAGGTATATCTGCAAAAGGAAGATCTTCTCTGCTCTTAGGTTCATAATCTCTCTTCTCCGATACCTTTATATTGGTTTCCTCCTCAAAGCTTGTATTTTCCTTCAATTGTTCATTCTCCAACACCTTGTGGTCTTCATTGCCCTTTTCTGTAATTTCCTTATCTGCAACGTCTTCCTCAATTTCATTGATCTCCACTGTGCAACACTCCGCACTTCCCATCATCCAATTTAACAATGTATCATCTTCTTGGGGTATAGAGGGCATTACCTGAGTATCCACAGTATATCCAGTGGTTTTTCTTGAGTCGAATCCCTCTTCCAAATGTAATTGTAGTTGGCTATTGGTGCTTGTTGAAATCCATAATTTATTTTTCCCCCAATCTTGCAAAGCTTTTGCTTGTCTCAGCCAAGGTCTCCCCAAGAGCAAAGGATAGGAAGTCTCCTGTGGAAGTGCAATAACAACAAAATCCAACACAAAGTGCCAACCCTGTACTATCATCCGTACCTTTTCAATAATGCCAAGAGGCACAACCCGATGTTGATCTGCTAATGTAACTGTAAATGGTGCCATTTTGGTGGGGTTCAAATGTAGCTTCTTCATTGTAAAATATGGCATCAAATTGATACCAGAGCCTCCATCTATGATCACACCTGTAAGAGCTTCATCCTTTATATAAACGGATAATCTTGAACTTTGGTAGTCTGCTAAGGGTGCAGGAGGAAAATCAACCATGAAACCATCTATACTAGGTGATTGGACCAAGTGAGCAGAGTGTATAATCTTCAGTAAGTCACTTCTTATTTTTGAATCCATCCTTATAAGTTCATATAGACTAACCTTGTGATGAATACCTTTCAAGATCTGTTCAATGTTTACCTCCTGAGTGTTTTCTTGCAGAATTGTTGGTTGGCCCTTTAGAGAAGTAGTCATCTTATTATAAGCTCCTTCAATTTCTTCTTGGTCCTTCCATCGAGACTCCTTTTCTTCCTCTTTATCCTGAAATCCTTGTTGTTCATCTCTCTGGGTTGCAGCTGCTTGCCTAGCTCTAGTCATCATGGGCATTGGAGAGGATGAAACAGCATAAGTCTGAGTGGTTTTTCCTTCTTCATGTGGAGAGACTGCAATCATGTGAATTGGAGCAGGACGACCTCTTGGGCAATCTTTGGTATAATGATCCTTGGCCTCTGGACAATGTTGACAAGGAGGTGCATCTTCTGGAAGAGAACACCTGTTTTGCATGTGGCCGTACTCACCACAACGATAGCACATCAAAGGTCTATTATACCTAGGCTTTGTAGGCCGATTCTCCTCTCTATTAGATGTATTTGAAGTACTAGCATAGTATGAATCCAAAGTTTGAGGGTTATTTCTTTGTTGTGTACCCTTGAGATAGTAGCAATCTCTAGCTTCATGACCATCCTTTCCACAAAATTGACAGCTTACCTTGTTAGGGCAATTAGCATTGGAATGTCCATTGTTGTTACATATCGTGTTACATATCGTGTTACATATCGTGTTACATATCGTGTTACATATGTTACATGTCGTACCCAAATCAATAGATAAATTTTGGGAAGGCAGAGGGGAGGAAGACTCACTAGCCGTGGTTATTGATAGCTTGTTGAGGCTCCTCCCAACACGAAGAGACTCCTTATCTGCACGTGTATGGGTCATGTACCTACTTGCAAATGTAATAGGGCAAAATACTTCTCACAGAAATGCAAAGGTCCCACCGTGCGTGCCAAACTGTAGAGGAGGTACTGGGGTATCCGCTTTTAACAAAAGTAGGGAATGAAGATTAAACACGTCCAGTACATCACCTACTCAAGGGGGGTTCTCTTTAGGGAAGTATACCCTTTAACACTTCTGTGAGCAGGTAGATAACACGGATTGCACAGAGCGGTAAATACTTCAGAAAATATGAACAACCAATGACCAAGGAGACCATACACTTCTTGATTCGAATGAGACGATTACAAGGTTGGGCTGAGTGATGCTCAAAATAAATGCAAGATTAGGGCTAACAAGCCACCCTAAAAGTATTAACTCCAATACAATAGATCAGCATAAGGATCAATTATTTGCAGAATAACCCAGAATAAAACAAGAGGCAAAGAATTTCTCAAGAGAATAGCACTTAATAGCAATACTGACTCACATAGAAGAATAACCAAGCCACCCTCTTTGCACTTTAGAGCTATTAGTCCTTCACTGGGAAGCCCACACTCCGTATCCACACCACAGAGTGACTTCCTACAGTAGACTTGAACCCACAAAGTGCAAGAGGGGACTTCTGCACGAACGTGAATATGTAGCCGAACTGATGTATCCCCCAAAAAAAAATTTTGTGTGTACGTGTGTACCCCAATGAGCCTAAATTCATTGCTTTTATAGGCCTCAATAGGCCAAGAGAGCCTTGCCGAATCTTCACCTCCGTGTCGGTTGATTTCCCAAAATTAGGGGGTAGGTCAAATATTCCTCTTGATTTGAATTGGATCCACAAAATTAGGTAGTAGCCGTGAATGGTTGGCGGCGACATTTGATTATCTACTTTCACTTTTTACCATTCCACTTTAATTTCAAGTCCTTATTAGCTCCGATGATGACTGATAACCATGGAACACACTGAACTCTTGGACCAGAAGGAACTTTTTCCTCCTCTTCATAAGCCTCATGCATGAGTTGTTGTTTTCTCCTCATTTCTTCTTCCATGCTAACATCTTGCAGAATGGTTTCCTCACATTCATCAAGCTCCATATCTGTCATCTCCTGAGATGGCTGGGAAGGAAGAATTGTCCCCAGAATTGTGCGGGGGGGGTGGATGTGTAATGGTGCGGGCGTGTATGTGTGTATGTGTGTGAGGGGAGGTGTGTGTATGTCACATGGGTGTGTGTGTGATTGTGTGGGGTGTGGTGCATGTGTGTGTGATAGTGCATGAGTGTGGATGAGGTCATGTATGTGTGTGAGTATGTGTGAGTGAGTATGTGCGGATGTGTGTGAATGTATGGACGTGTGTGTATGTATATGTGTGGTTGTGTATGTGTGGTGTGTGCGTGTGTGAGTACTTGTGAGGATGTGTGTGTATGTATGGATGTGAGTGTGTGTATATGTGTGGTTGTGCATATGTGGTGTGTGTGTGTGAGGGTTTGTGTGTGTAGGCATGTGTGTGGGGGGGGGTGCATGTGTGCAGGTGGCGGGAGTGGGCGGGGGGCGGGGGTGGGGGGAAGAAAGGGGGGCTTGCGGGGGTGAGGGGGGGGGGACATGGGGGGGCGGGGGGAACTTGGGGGGGGGGGGTGGGGGGGCTGGGGGGCGGGGGGGACATGGGGGGGGCGGGGGGACTTGGGGGGGGGCGGGGGGGCTGGGGGCGGGGGGGGGGACTCGTGGGGGGGGGTGGGGACTGGGGGCGGGGGGGGGGGTCTGGGGGGCGGGGGGAAACTGGGAGGCAGGGGGGGCGGGGGGGGCGAGGGGGGGGCGGGGGGGCTGGGGGCGGGGGGGGGGGGAACTCGTGGGGGGGGGGACTGGGGGGCAGGGGGGTGAACTGGGAGGCAGGGGGGGCGGGGGGGGGCGAGGGGGGGGCGGGGGACATGGGGGGGGCGGGGGGGACTTGGGGGGGGGCGGGGTGGCTGGGGGGCGGGGGGGGGCGGGGGGACATGGGGGGCGGGGGGAACTTGGGGGGGGGGCGGGGGGGCTGGGGGCGGGGGGGACATGGGGGGGGCGGGGGGACTTGGGGGGCGGCGGGGGGCTGGGGGCGGGGGGGGGGGGGAACTCGTGGGGGGGGGGGGAACTGGGGGGCGGGGGGCTGGGGGGGGGGAACTGGTGGGCGGGGGGGGGACTGGGGGGTAGGGGGGACATGGGGGGGCGGGGGGACTTGGGGGGGCGGGGGGGACTTGGGGGGGGGGGCGGGGGGAACTTGGGGGGGGCTGGGTGGCTGGGGGGCGGGGGGACTTGGGGGGGCGGGGGAACTTGGGGGGGGGGACTTGGGGGGGGCGGGGGAACTTGGGGGGGGGGGCCGGAGGCTGGGGGCGGGGGGGGGGGGAACTCGTGGGGGGGGGGAACTGGGGGCGGGGGGCTGGGGGCGGGGGGGGGAACTCGTGGGGGGGGGAACTGGGGGGCGGGGGGGGACTGGGGGGCGCGGGGGACATGGGGGGGGCGGGGGGGGCGGGGGGAACTTCGGGGGGGGGGGGGCGAGGGGGGGGCGGGGGACAAGGGGGGGGCGGGGGGACTGGGGGGCGGGGGGGACTTTGGGGGGGGGGCAGGGGGGCTGGGGGGCGGGGGGGACATGGGGGGGGGGGGCGGGGGGACTTGGGGGGGGGGCGGGGGGCTGGGGGGCGGGGGGGACATGGGGGGGGGGCGGGGGGACTTGGGGGGGGGGGCGGGGGGCTGGAGGCCGGGGGGGCGGGGGGGCTGGGGGGCGGGGGTGCTGGGGGCGGGGGGGGGATTCGCGGGGGGGGGGGGGGGGGGGAACTAGGGGGTGGGGGGGAACTCGGGGCGGGGGGGGAGAGAAAGGGAGGGAGAGAGAGAGAGAGTGAGGGATCTACAATATGGAAAAGAGGCATTAGCACCATTTGAATTTATTATCAAAAGGGAAATGGGAGCCAAAACCATGGGAATTGAACCTCCCATTAGGAGATTGGTGACATTAGAAGAATACAGTGAAGGAGCAATGCAGAAACTTTAGATAACCCAAGAAGAGCGCAAAAGATTGCACGACAGGTATCTTAGGTCCAAAGAAGTACAAGAAGGATCCATGGTTTTAGTGCATCAGATCCCAGCCGTTTCAACCAAATTGGCACCCAAATGGATAGGACTTTACAGAGTTGTAAAAGTGTTACCTCATGGAGCAGTTCATGTGGAGGATTTGCAGGGTAAGAAGATACCCCTGGTCAATATCTCGAGGGTAAAGAATTATCTGAACTAAGTCAAAATGGAAGCACTTCATTCACTGTACATACCGTAATTCATTCAGTAACTGCAATTTATTTAGATCTCATAGAAAATAAGTAGAATAAGAGAGGAATTGCACCGGGACGGTGCAAAGATTTGATGTGGGGGTCTGTAGCACCGCGTATGCCACCCCCTCCTTTCTCTCTCTTCCCCCTCCGCCCCATGTCTCTCTCTCTATCTCTATCTCTCTCTCTCTCTCACCCCGCCATCCCCCTCCACTCGCCAACCCCCTCACTCCCTGCCATCCCCTCCACTCGCTAGCCCCCTCACCCCGCGACCTCTTCCCCCTCCGCCCCACGTCTCTCTCTCTCTCTCTCTCTCTCTCTCTCTCTCTCTCTCTCTCTCTCACCCCGCCATCCCCTCCACCCGCCAGCCCCCTCACCCCCCTGCCATCCCCTCCACCCGCCAGCTCCCTCACCCCGCGACCCCTTTGCTCCTTCATAGCCCCATGAACCCCCCCTCCCTTCTCTCTCTCTCTCTCTCTCTCTCTCTCTCTCTCTCTCACCTCGCCATCCCCCTCCACCCGCTAACCCCCTCACCCCTGCCTTTCCCCCCACCCATCAACCCCCTCACCCCACGACCTCCCTCCCTCCTCTGGAGCCCCATGAACCCCCCCTCCCTTCTCTCTCTCTCTCTCTCTATTTCTCTCTCTCTCTCTATCACACCCTTCCATCCCCCTCCACCCACCAGCCCCCTCACCCCCGCCTTTCCCTCCACCTGCTAGCCCCCTCACCCCGCGAACCCCCTCCCTCCTCTGTAGACCCGTGAGCCCCCCCTCTCTCTCTCTCTCTCTCGCACCCTGCCATCCCCTCCACCCGCCAGCCCCCTCACCCCCGCCATCCCCTCCACCCGCCAGCCCCCTCACCCCCGCCATCCCCTCCACCCGCCAGCCCCCTCACCCCTCCATCCTCGACCCTCAAACTCTCTCTCTCTCTCTCTCTCCTGCCTGCCCATGCACCCCATCCCTCCTCCAACCCCACAACATGAGTTTTCGGACCTTCAATTCTAAGAGAATACTCCGCTACTGAGTGGAATTAGGGGATTGTATGGCACAAAATAAAGCATCATTATCAGTATCACTACCTATTGAGGTTTCACACTCATATCTGAATTCACAGATGGGTCGCCTGGACATCCATCTTCTTCTAAAGGCATGTTGTGGTGCGGGGCCTCTTTTCCCATACAGATACAACCCACTTTTGTTCTGGCAATTACTTTCCATGATGTCGATCAGCTTCCACAACACCAACATGTCTCAACTTCTACTATAGCCCCTCAATCAAGGACATCTAGAAGTTTTACATCTCCATACAAATGGAAAAGAGTGCATACTTTTGTTGTTCAAACAAGAGATGAGAAACGAGAGGTTTGCCAGGGCATTCGAATATCACGAGCGGCACAAAAGGAGGATCTCAAATTGCATGCAAAAATGTTAGTAAAAGTGTAGATGGTAAAAGTGAAAGGGGAGAAATATCTGTTGCCGCCAACCATTCATGACGACTGCCTATTTTTGAGGATCCAATTTAAGACTGGTGGCATATTTTATCTACCCCTCCAATTTTCGGCAATCAATCGGCGCATGATCAATGGACGTGAGCAATCGGCAAGGCCCTCTTGGCCTATTGGAGCCTATAAAAGCATTGGATTTGTGTTTATTTGATATACATTCAGATACACACATATACTTACATGCGTACACGGGTCCTCTCTTTGCACTCTGTGGTTACAAGCCTACTGAAGGAAGTCACCCTGTGGTGTGGATATAGAGCGTGGGCTTCCCAGTGGAGGGCTAATAGCACTATAGTGTGAAGAGAGTGGCCTGGCCTTGTCTTTCAGTGTGAGTCAGTGGTATTTTTATGCTCTTTTCCTTAGAGCAATTCTTCAGACTTTGTATTGATCAGGGCTAACCTGCATCTAGTTGTGATCATTGTATGGATTGGACGAACCTCTTGTAATGAATGTGTTTAGTTCTGAAGTGGCATGCTAGCCCAGAGCATCAACTTAGGGAATTCCTCTTGCCTATGTTGTAATCATTCGTTCGAACTAAGGAGTGATTGGTCTTCCTTCATTGTCAGTTGTCATTAATATTTTCTTGAGTATTCACAACTCTGTGCAATCATTGATATCTGCCTGCTCACAGAAGTGTTAAAGGGTATATTTCCCTAAGGAGAACCTCCCTTGAGTAGATGAAGTACTAGAGTGCTTGCTCCATGCTCCTGTTAAAAGTAGATACCCCAGTACCTCCTCTACAGTGTTGCATGTTGGCCACATGGTGATGCTAGATCATTCCAGATCACTGCTATTTTAGATACAAGAGGATAAAAATGGATGGGAGGAGAGGCACACACACATTATTCACATGTCTTCTTTGGATGAAAGCCTCACAAGCTTTGTGAAGGTTGTATTTATAGGAAAATAAAAAAAGGGGGGGGGGGGGACGATGGGGGATGGGGGGAATGGTGGGGGGGTGGGGGGGGATGGGGGGTGGGTGGGGGGGACGATGGCAGGTGGGGGGGGGGGGGGGGAACGGTGGGGGGTGGGTGGGGGATGGACGGTGGGGGGTGGGTGGGGGGGGGACGGTGGGGGAACAGTGGGGGGTGGATGGGGGGCGGGGGGACGGTGGGTGGTGGGTGGGGGAACGGTGGGGGGTGGGTGGGGGAACGATGGGGGGATGGTGGGGGGTGGGTGGGGGAACGGTGGGGCGTGGGTGGGGGGATGGTGGGGGGTGGGGGAATGGTGGGTGGGGACGGTGGGGGGTGAGGAGTGGGGGGGCAGTGGGTGAGGGAACAGTGGGGGGTGGGTGGGGGGTGGGTGGGGGGGCGGTGGGGGTGGGTGGGGGAACGGTGGGGGGTGGGTGGGGGAACGGTGGGGGGGTGGGTGGGGGAACGATGGGGGAACGGTGGGGGGGTGGGTGGGGTGTGGGTGGGGGAAGGGTGGGGGGTGGGGGAATGGTGGGGGAACGGTGGGGAGTGGGTGGGGGGCACGGTGGGGGATGGGTGCGGGAACGGTGGGGGGGCGGTGGGGGGTGGGTGGGGGAACGGTGGGGGGTGGTTGGGGGGGCAGTGATGGGTGGGAGGGGGAACGGTGCGGGGTGAGGGGGCGATGGGGGTGGTTGGGGGAACGGTGGGGGGTGGGTGGGGGGGGCAGTGGGGGGGTGGATGGGGGCAGTGGAGGGTGGGCAGGGGAACGATGGGGGCTAGGTGGGAGACGGGTGGGGGGTGGGGGGGTGCAGGGGGACGGTGGGGGGTGGGTGTGGGAACGGTGGGGGGGTTGGTGGGGGTGCGGGGGGGGGCGAGCGGGCGAGGGATAGGGCAGTATTTTTTTTTGGAGGGGGCGGGGGAAGGGTGAGGGAGCAAGGGGGCGGCCGGTTTTTTGTTTCTTGGGAGGGGGTGGGGGAAGGGCGAGCGGATGATGGGGCAGCCGTTTTTATTTGAGGGGGGAGGGTGCGGGCAGGTGAGGGGGCTGCCGTTTTTTTTTGGTGAAAAAATCCGTGGAGAATTTCTTTTTTTTGTGTGTGTGTGAAAATAGCCAAAATTTTGAAAGAAATCCCTAAAAAATCTAAAAAATTGCAAAAAAAATCGAAAACAAATCTCAAAAAATTTTCAAAAAATTCCCTGCAGGTCTAGGCCAATTTCCTCACTCAAAACCACAGAGATCTTCCCTTATTCCTCCAATTTGGCAAGAAAATGATATGTGAAATGGATGAAAAATGCTATAAAAATTATAAAAACTACTTGAAAATTTTCCAAAAAATTTCCAAAAATTTCCAAAAATTGTAATTTTGTAAAGGTTATGAAATGGTTGCTAAATTTGCTAAAAACTCAAGGAACAAGCATGAAATGGATAAAGAAAACTACTAAAACTTAAGCAAAATGAAATGAGTAGGCCATGTACAACCTGGACAGATTTTGCAGTTCTAGGTGATTCATAATTCTTCAAGTGTGTTGATGATAGGCCTTGAGCCTTGATATGTTGAACAACGGCAAGGCCTCTCCTTTTAGCGTCTCTAACTCCACAGCACCCTAGTTTAACATTGTTTTAACTTGATAAGGTCCTTCCCAATGTGGAAGCCATTTTCCTCTCACTTGTGTTTGGATTTTAAGTCTATGGAGAAGAACTAACATACCTGGTTGTATGTTGTTGTTCCAGAGATTTCGATCATGTGCCTCCTTCCTCTTCATCTGAGGCTCTATCAATTTTTTTGTTGCTAGTAGACGTATCTCCTCCACTTTATGTAGTGCTCCAAGCCTCTGAGAGACACCACAATCTTTCTTTCCCTGCATCAATGCTACTTTAGGTGGTCCATGTAAAAACTCAAAGGGTTCAATTGGAAATATCCCATAAACCAGTTGGAAGGGAGAATATCCATTGGCCTCTTTGTAAGCTAACCTGTAATCCCATAGGGTACCTTGATAAGCAATGCCCCAGGAAGTGGGTTGTAACATACATTCCTTCCTTAACATGGCAGTTAATACCTTATTAGTGGATTCTACTTGTCCATTAGCTCTTGGGTAATAGGAACAAGAGGTCCTATGTAGAATTCTGTATCTGCTCAAAACTTCTTGTAGGATATTATTTACAAAATGAGTGCCTTGTTCTGTACAAATTTCAAGTGGACACCCAAACTTGCAAATGATGCTACTATAAATGAAATCAGCAACAGTTTGGGCAGTGGAGTCAGGGGAGGCAATAGCTTCAGCCCACTTTGTGGCATAGTCTATAACCATAGACTCATTAGCTATGGAATTAGATGTCTACAAAAGGATTCTTGAAATGATCAAGCACAAAAGGAGAATGCATAGAAACATCGGGTGCAATTTTTTCTTCATTACTAGAAAACTTTACATCTGGCGAAGAGAGCTAATCTTCACACTTCTCAAGTGTCTAATCACCTCTAAATCTCTTAAATTCTTGTATTCTACACTCTCTCATGTTTGCGTCAACATCTTCCCTTGTATATATAATCAATTATTTACAAGCCCATAACTAATAAAAAATATAAGTCAGCTAACTCTAAAATAATGTACATATGTGTACAGATCTTCATCTTCTGGATAT
Source organism: Ceratopteris richardii (assembly GCA_020310875.1). Lineage (NCBI taxonomy): Eukaryota > Viridiplantae > Streptophyta > Polypodiopsida > Polypodiales > Pteridaceae > Ceratopteris > Ceratopteris richardii. Next base: position 61,069,152 of record CM035407.1, on the reverse strand, counting down.
GCACTTCCTTCATGCTTCATAACTTGATCTTTTCTTCAGTCCTTGACTTCTATCCTTCATCAAAACTTCAATTGTTGATTGCCTTTCACCAACAGCTCCCCCTCAATCATCAATTGAGGTTTTCACTATCTTCTTTATACCTGCCATGCCTTTGAATCTTTGCAGCTTTGGTCCATCCAAGCTTTTGGTTAGCATATCAGCTATCTGATCTTTTGTTGAAGTATGTATTACTTCAATCTCCTTATCCATCACCTTCTCTCTTAGAAAGTGATACTGAATCTCAATGTGTTTAGTCCTGGCATGAAAAACACGATTAGCAGCTAAATACAACGAACTCATGTTATCTCCATGAATAGTGGGTGTACTTTGGATGATGTCAAAACTCTTCATAAGAATCTTAAGCCATATCACTTCCTTTGGAGCTTCAACCATACCTTTGTATTCAGCCTCTATATATGATAAAGCAACTGTGTGCTGCTTCTTTGAACACCAAGAGATTAACTTATCTCCCACATAACACAAGTATCCATATGTTGATCTCCTATCATCAGGATTACTTGCCCAACCTGTATCACTATATATCTTGATGTTTGTATCTGATGTAAAAACCATAATACAAACCTTCTTTGAGTGTACCCTTAATGTACCTCAACACTCTTTGTCTTGCAACCCAATGTTCTCTCCTAGGACAATGCATGAATTGAGACAATACTCCAACTGCATATGACAAGTCACGTCTAGTTAATGTAGCATAGATGAGACTACCAACCAAACTTTGATATAGCTTCATATCCTTAAACTCTTCTCCTCCATATCTGCTCAATTTTTTATTCATCCCCATTGGAGTAGGTGCTACCCTGCAATCATCCATTTTAAACTTGATCAACAAGTTCTTCAAGTACCTTTCTTGAGTTACAATTATGTTGAGTGTATGAGATCTCCATGCCCAAGAAATATGATAAGTTTCCCAAGTCACTAATCTTGAACCCTTTCTCCATTTGCTTCTTTAGGCTTTGAATGCCTTTGTCATCTGTACCTGTAAGAATTATATCATCGACATATATGCACATGTAAATGAACCCATCATCACTTGCTTTAACAAGCAAACTACTATCTGCTTTAGATACTTGAAAACCAAGTTCCTTCAAGAACTTCAAAAGTCTTTAATTCCATGCCCTTGGGGCCTGCTTCAAACCATACAAAGCTCTTTTGAGCTTACATACACGATCTGGATACCTTTCATTTCTGAATCCTTGTGGTTGCTCCATGAAAACATCATCTGAAATGTAACCATCTAAAAAAGCATTCTTCACATCTAATTGACATAATTTCCAACCTTTACATGCAGCAATTGCTAGGAGTGTCCTGATGGTTGTCATCTTTGCCACAGGACTATAGGTCTCATCATAATCTATACCATATGTTTGAGCAAAACCTTTCACAACAAGTCTAGCTTTATACCTAGACACACTTTCATCTGCAAACCTCTTTGTCTTGTACACCCATTTGCATCCAATGATCTTTTGACTATTTGGTTTAGGAACCAAATCCCATGTCTAATTCTCCATCAATGCATCATACTCTTTTTGCATAGCTTTCTCCCAATTTTCCTTACCTTTTTCCTCTTCATATGTGGAAGGATCTTCATCTGCCTTTATCATATAAGCATAATCTTTGGTAGCCAAAAAAGAAGTTTCATAGCTATACCTTGTAGGTTGCAATTTGTGTCTTGATGACCTTCTGAGTTCTCCACTTCTTGAGGTTTCTGGTTCATCAAATTTTAGATCAAACCTTGGCACTTACTCAACTTCAACCTGTACTTCATTGTTCTCTTCTTCATCAAATATTTGAACCTTTGATTTATCTTTCTTTTGATTCACAACTTCTTCATCACCTGCATAAATATTGATTGTTCCTGCATACCAAGTACCTTGCTCATCAAATGTAACATCCTTTGACACTAGGAATTGTTTTGTGGATGGACTCCACAACCTATATCCCATCTGCTTATCATCATATCCAATGAACACATACTTTTCAACTTTAGGTTCCAATTTGTGCCTTAATTGAGATGGCACATATGCATATGCCAAACATACAAATACTTTGTAATGATCTAGAGTAGGTCTCTTACCCGACCATGCCTCATATGGTGTCATACCCTGCAAAGCTTTACATGGTAACCTATTGACCAAATATGTGGCTGTATTTACAGCCTCAGCTCACAAATAATTAGGGCAATTTCTCTCCTTCATCATGGATCTTGCAAACTCAACAAGAGTTCTATTCCTCCTTTCTGCTACACCATTTTGTTGAGGAGAGTACCTGCAAGTAATTTACCTTTTTATACCTGCATTCCACAGGTAATCACTGAACTCATTAGAGAAATACTCTCCCCCTCAATCTGACTTTAGTCTCTTCAACTTTTGATGTGTAATTCTTTCTACATATACATGATAATGCTTAAATGTATTGAATTCGGGGAGCTGCTGAGAAATCACGCTCGTCTTTCAAGATTTGTGGGACCTCCTAGAAGTTTTGCGTGTAAGATGTGGTGCTCTCTGAGGACTACCTTGAGAGGCGGGGTCACATGGGTTCCTCAAAACACATCTGCCTGATGATGGATGATGACGATTAGAAGAATGCGAACGAGTGAAACAAACTCAGAAAAATCCTCGAGAAAGATGAACATGATCACCAAAAAAAACATGCATGAATGCTCCAACTGCTCAAGGATTTCTTCTAATTTTAGATCAACAAAAACCAGCTCTGATACCAAGTGTGAGGCTCTCCTCAAAAGAAGACATGTGAATGATGTGTGTGTGCCTCTCCTCCCATCCATTTATATCCTCTTGTATCTAAAATAGGAGTGATCTGGAATGATCTCGCGTCGCCATGTGGCCAACATGCAACACTCATCCCCACTAACCATCAAATACCTTAGGATATACCCCTGAGCTTAGGACCTTGGCTAACTAGCCCTCGTCCCACACACACATGGAATGGTCTCTATAGACCAATGTCTGACAAAGTCCTTCCCCTTGCCTCGCATGAAGATTTTCATGTATGTTTATCTTTCTTTTTCTTTCAATTCATTTTTGTTTATTTAATTATTTTTATATATTTTAATTATTTATTTATTTTATTCTTTCTTTATGTACTTTTATAATTCATTTTGTTACTTTTCATCTTTTCATCATTCCCTCCTCTAATGATCTCAGTTTTTTGCAATTTTTAGGTCGTTTTTAGGGTTTTTCACAATGTAGATTTTGATTTTTGAGTCATTTTTATGCAATTTGTGTCTTTTCAAGTGCTTCTAGCATGCCATCTATGTATTCATGCATTTTTAGTCTTCATTGCATTCTTTCCCATCCAACCTTCTCTTTCCCAACTTCTCCTTTTTCCTATCCCTCCTTTTGATTATTGCATGTACATACTTGCAGTGTTAGCTCGTAGTACCATTCACATCGGAGTAGCAGCATGGCTTCCTCCATCCCTGAACAAGCTTCCTCCAAGGTTACCGAGGAGTATTCGGAGCTACCGCCCTTTGTCCTAGGTCTTCCTCAGTCAGATTTGGAGGTCTTTCATACCCACCCTACTCCACCTTCATGTCTTCCAGCCCTGACCATATCACTGACCATATCACCCATTGACCCCCCACGTCTCATTGCCCCAGCCTTTTCTAGGCACTCACTCTTAGCCTCATCCTTGTATAGCCCTACACGTGCCCCGCCTGGTCTTCCTTACCCCACGTCCCCCACGGTTCACCCTACCATTCCACCTTCCCTTTCTATGCCTGAAATGAGTGAATTAGGCTCCGCATCCTCCCATCAGGCTTCGTTCATGACTTTAGATTTCCCGACTCCATCTACATCCCTTCACCTCTGCCTTCACCTCGCACTCCCCGAGTCCTCCCTATTCGATCTCTTCACTGAGTATTACTTACTACTGGATGGTATTCATCATCTCGCTCGATCATGTGGTCGGCGCCAGAGGGTCAGGATGTTTATTCAGCTCTCACTTCATTCCCCCATTTCCCTTCCGGTACTCTATCCCCACAGTCCATTGCAGCCGATATTGGTTCTTCATTGACCATATATCGGCCACCCCCATTCCTTTATTCTGATCTCTCTAAAGAAGATACTATCTCCTTTTGCACTCCCATGTTTAGCTTACCCATAGCATCCCCCCAGGATGATACAGCTGCTGCGTGCTTTCACGTTTCATTTCCTTTTCTGCAGCCCTATTTCCCACCAGCCCATTAGCGACATCCATATAGCCGATCCCCTATGTTGCTTTGTCCATGGGCGTCCCTACCCCTATGCATTCCTCATGTATGCTTCTTTCCAACTACGATGCTGGTGCTTCCATGAAGCCCTACCCCGCAATTCTAGGTCTTTTTCCATCTACTCCACCCCTATCGTGACTTGGCTCTTTGACTTGCCCCGTCAGGTCACCCGAGCCCCCTCTGCCCCCCCCACGTCGCCCCTCTTCTGCATGGGCTGGACATCGCATCACCCTCGCCCACTAGCCTTCCTCTTCCTACTTCCTCCACCCCGTCCACTCGTCGGGTTCGCCCTCAGACTACCACCTACTCCCCTGACATAGCACACGCTAGTCTTGATGTGGACCAGATAGCACCACAACCCCTTCAACATCCATCCTTACCACCTTTCCTTCATATTTCCATCGACTCCGCATCCGCATCGCACACCCACTCCCCGCTGCATCAGTCTCCACCTCGCACCGCCAACCCCATTTCCTCACCACATGCGACCCCGCTTCCTCTACATGATGACGTCCCACCACCTTCTGTGGACCCCCCCTTCCTCGACTTACTCTGGGATGCAAGCACTATAGCCCTAGATGGAGCACATGCTGCACGCCTATCCCTCGATTTGGTTACAACGACGCTTGCCCTACATCGCCAGTATGCCTCTCTGATCGAGCGCATACATGCTTCGGTAGTTGCATAGTGGCAGTCATCTTTGGCAGCTACGAGGGCACTTCAGTAGGAGAGGGACACGTTCCAGGCTTAGGCCGATTCCGCGACTCGGGCTCTTTTGGAGATCGGACACTGAGCTTCTTTGGGCATCCGTGAGAGCCCTGCTTGTCAACTAGTACAACGAGAGCATGACCATCTGCTCCGTTATCAGAGCATGGTTGTTGCTTGTACAAAGCAGACGGCTATCATCCCCCTTTTATCTCCGGAATGCCTCCCTATCCTAGAGATGCTCCTCTTGTGATGGGTTCTCATTCGCCACTAGGAAACCAGCCCGATCCAGCCCACTAGTGGCCGTTTTGACTACCTATGTTGCAACTTCTCGTCCCTTTGTAATCGCTTTGCCTCATTTCTCTCTTCGAGGCTCTACCTTCTCACATTCATCTAGTTAGACATCCTATTTTCCCTTTACCTTTCTTACGTTTAGTGGCTCTTTCCTGTACTTCAGGCCATCTCCATGGCATTTTCATGTATTTCAGGCCTTTTCACGGCTCTCGTTGTATCTCATTTTGCTATATATATATATATATATATATATATATATATATATATATATATATATATATATATATATATATATATATATATATATATATATATATATATAGATAGATAGATAGATAGATATGGGATTTCGCTTATTGGTTCTTCATGGGATCTCTTGTCTGGTTATTTCCATGTGTATTTAAGCAATTGTGAGTGTTTCTATTTCATTGACATTGTTTGTTGTATTCATGTACAGTTTATGATTTTTGTTTTCCAATTTCACTTAATCTTCCCTTTTACCCCTACCCTTGTCCCAGTCCTCCTCCACCCCCCACCCACCGTCCACTACGATTTCCCCACCACCCTCACCCCCACACCAAAACCCTACACCTCCACAACCACTTCACCCTGCCCCTTTTCTCTTCCCTTGCGCCCTCCATTCCACTTCATTCCCTCTTCACTGACCTACCTCCTTCACTGTCACTCATACTCCCTACCATTTTCCTTCCTATAGACATTCCTTCCACCTGCTCTTCCCTGCATATTCTCCACATTCTAGTTTTTCAAGAGTGGTGTTCTGGACAGCTGCTCTTCTCAAAGGAATCAAATGTCCTCTCTACATGGAGTTTTGGTTGTCCCTCTCCGGGACGGAGAAGCCCATTAGGTGGTGGGCAACTGTTGAGCCCATAAAAGTCATATTGGTCAAAGTCAATTGTAGTCAAAGTCAACTATAGTCAAAGTCAAAAGTTCACGTATAATGTTAGGACCTTTTCATAAGCGATTCTCAAGATATGCATTACATGCCCTTATTGATTCATACTCATGCATGTATATCTACAAAACATGCGTTAGCTTTCATTTTTCCTATCTCAATAGTACGTGATAAAAAATAGAATGCGAAATCTGAGGATAAAAGTATTCGCTGTGCAAAGGAATACGGAATTCGAACATCGTTTTCTTTTTAGTTATACAATCATTCAAAGCACAGAAAACCAGAAAACCATACATTAGGTCCAAAAACGGCCGAAAAGGGGTTGTTTGCTAATGAGAGATTAAGGAAATTGACAAATAGCGTCTTTCCACATGTACAAGAATATAACATTGCTGTCTCTTTTAACTGTATGAAGAATTTCTTTTTTTAATATAATTTTCTCTAAAAGCACCGCTAAAGTGATGAAGAGTCTCGTATTCAGTGTACAATTTTTTGGTTTGATGCAAAAAAAGATACTTTTTCACACTACACAAAGCATATTCTCGAATTTCCAAGAAGGAATTGATTTTTGAAGATACGAAATATTTTTGGGTTCACAAAATTTCATGATCATTCAGCGATAGGGTTTACATCAAATCAAAAGTTTCCACGTGTACAAAGCCTTTTTCTCTATAAATACTGCCAAAATTTGTGAACGTTGATTTGTTGCTTTGAACATTCTTCTTCTCCTAAGTTCAAATGGCTTCTTCTTCTCGTCATCCTTCCAATCGCGTAACCTCATGTGAGGTTTACAACAGAAGAGAGGATTCTTTGAGGAAACCTCTTTCTGTGAAAGTAAATGAATGGGTAACTATGCTTCCTAGCTGCAGAGGTGCCCATAAAGTCAAGCGTGCCAAAAGAGACAACACAAGCAACCACTAGAAGGGACTCATTCTCAGTTTCAAATTGAAGAGATGCAGTTGGTTTGCTCGAGTACAACATGTGTACACCGCTAAGGATCTTGTTCTAGAAAATCATTTGTAATTCCCTTCGTACTGTAAGTGAAGTTTGACAATGCTCTTCTATCATTCCAGTTGTTTTTGTATAATAAAACATATGTTTTTGTACTGCAGATATCTTTCCTTCCAATATTGTGGAGTGGCAACCTGTTGAATGTTTAACAGGAACATTCAGAGTTCTTGATAAGGAATATGCAGAACTCATGTATGCAGACAAATCTGTTCAATTTTTCAATAGCATAGAGTTATTTGTCCATTGTGCAGATTATCAAGTGCCATCAGGGAGGAGTTCTTATGGAAATCTTGTACATGTACTTGGTCCTTGCATCTCTTCATTAGATTGGGATGCTCCTGATCATTCAAGAGTTTCAAGTTTTCTATGCAAAATTAAATTTGACATCCAGAAGGCAATGTCAGCAGGCCGAATTTCGAGAAGGATAAAGATTCAAAGGTTTTTGCCTATTCATGTCTTTGTAGCATGCTTTAAAAACATGTTATTACAGAGGACAAAAACAATGTGGTTGAATAGGAGAGTCTCTATTTCAGAGATTGATGATGTTTTAGGTAGGGAATGGGATAGCAAAGAAGTTCAAAAGCTAGGTGACATTATTTTATGTAAAGTTAGTCCCAATTCTCTTTCAATCTCATATCAAATATGTCAACAATCTCTGGTTCTAGGATATGACTATAGAACGTGGAAAAAAAAACTTGGACTTTGGATAGCATTGGACTCAGAGGGAGCTATCCAGAATTTGAGTTAGAAGTATTGATTCATCCAGATTTTCAATCAAAAAAAATAATTTTCACTGCAAATTGGAATCTCATAAATGTAAGGGAGCTCCTAGAGTACCTTGATGAGCTATCATCTCAGGGTAGATTCTCAATTGATGATGCAATAGTTAACATTAGATCAGAGAAATCATTATCTTGCATAAGTTGACTGCCACCAAGGGTGATTAAGTTCCAACCTTTGAGATTGTAACAAGTTAACCCTAACATTCTTACATAATGTATCTTCCTCTAATAGAAGCTTCTATTGATACTTCCATTGAATTTTCTTTGGAAGATGGTGACAAAGAATGTGTGTTAAATTATTAATTTTTAAATGTCTATATTCATATTTGCATTTTTTAATTGACTTTCAAGATTTTGATGAGGTTCTTATTGTACAATGATAAGAATATAAACCAAGACATTCTTAGATATATTTTAGGTCCTTAATTTCATATTGGCATTTTTTTGTTTAATCTTAACATTCTAATGAGGTTCCAACTAAGAAAAAATTATACATGAACTTGCATAAGTTAATTCTAGATGAACAAGAGATCTAGAATTCAATATCTGATTTCAATTTAATTATTATAGTCTATCAAAGGTGCACATTAGTCTCAATTAAATAATTTGATTCTATCCATCTTTTCTGTCCTCAAGTAATGCAAGAGAAATTATCATGGTACACATGACAAGTAATATAAGAGAGGGTGGAGAACCTGGTGCAAATTCAAATCCAAGGTTTGGTATTGTAAAATTAGAAGAGCATGACTTACGGCATAAAACAGAGGGGACGAGATAAGTGAAGACGACCGATGCAAGCGACTAGTGCAATCTGAACTTGTCGGATGGCCCTTATCGCTTAGATCGGTCGTGTTAGCAAACTACCGCGAGAGACTTCAACAAGTGACCTTGCGTAAAGATTTGACTCATGAGTATAAAAACAACTAGCAACAACAAAGAAATGGATAATACGACAGATGCAAGCGATAGGGGCAATCCAAAATTCTTCGATTCCCCGTATCGCTTCTATCGGTCGTGTCCTCATAATTCTTTATATCCTTCTGTATCTTCTCCAATTTAAACTTTTCAGCAGGAATGAAGTAAGAAACCCACAATGCATTCATATTTGTGACACAAACAAATTTATTTGGACCATGCAATGAACTTTTGTTTAACTCTCAAGAGGTTCAATACAACTGTATATTTCTCAAGCTATAAATATTGTAAAGGCAAATAAATATGGTACAATGACCATCTTCCAGATGAAGATTGGCATAAGTACATACAATTTGTACATAAATAAATTTTCCAACCTATGTTGGTTTTACAATATATTTCAATCTAAGACTCAAAAATGATTTAACCCTTTCTATCCTTTTTGGAGCCCTGTTTTTTTGTTGCTTCTGTCCCTTTTTGGAGCTCTCAGCTTGACTCTTTTTGTTGTTCCCATGCCTTAATGGTGAGTGAAGAGGAATCCCTTTTCTTTTTATCTTCAGACTGTTTTTTATCAGGTGGAGGGGGTGGAGGTGAGTCTGGATCATATGGGCAGATTGCATGTTTCATGATGCCATTTATTGCTCTCTCTCTGATCAAGATGATCCATGCATTTGGGTAGTCTGATAAATTCAATTCAGGACTGTAAAACCTTCTTTCCAAGAATTTTACAGCATTTGCAATCACTCTCTAACCACATGATGTTGAGTCTCTCTACAATGGCACATGAATTTGTATGTATCCAAATTGCTTTTGTTCATTCATTTTAGCAAGGGTCTATGATTCTAGTAATTCGTCTACTCAAGGAAATCTCTCCTTATGGAAGTATACCCTTCAACATGACTCTGTACAGATAGCACTTGCCACTTGAAAAGATAAACCGAGAAATAAAGAGTTACAAATATGATAAAAAGTCCAATTTACTAAGATTGAATATGCCAAGAAATATACTTGATAAGATTACAGATTTTGGTCATTCTAGAGAGTCAATTCAAAGAATGATCTTAGACTGCTTGACATAAGTAAGTATACAAATAATATATGATTTTAGCCGTCACATTGTATGTTCACCAAAAGTGGACCAAATTGCAATAGCGAGCAGAGAGTAATTAGGGGGTGGAACTATGGAAAAAACACTCATGAAAATCTCAATGAAACCATAGTAACAAAAAAAAGACCAAAACATGACAAGAAGCTATAGTTGAGTCGAGACTGCTGAGTGCATATCTCACAACTTCACAAGTCTCTATATAACCTCCGGATAAATTCCTCTTCTCTCTCCAAACAAGTGCAGCTACTTCTTATATTAATCTTGAGGCCAAGAAAGTGGCCTCTACCAGATTCAATCATTTATTATACCATCATGGCTTTCTACATGTGTGCTGCTCTTGAAGGCCAAAAGTGGTGGAGTTGGCCATTTTTTGAAGAGTGTCCCAAAATACAGTATTTTCATGCTACGCACTTAAAATATCTTGCAACTTCAGAATATAGCCTTGAATGCTAGGCTCTTTCATCATGAATCAAGATTTCATTTTGAACTTTGAGTATCTCCACCACTTGGACTGGAATCCGACTTCGTGAATCATAGTACACACAAAAGAGGAATGACATTTCGAATTTAAAATAAATATAGGAGAAGAGGAATTCGGTTTCTATTCGATGTGAGGTCAAAAGTGAAAGTTGCTCATGTTATACTTTTCTAATCTTGCTAAAAGTGAAAGAGCACTTTTCCTTCGCTTGAAAGAGAGAGAGAGTGTGTGATGCTGAATAGCTGCAAGTGACTTAGGTATGCATATGTGTATGTGTGTGTAGGCATATATGTGTATGTATGTATGCACATGCATGTGTGTATGTATATATGCATATGCATGCATGTGTATGTATGCATGTATGCATGTATGTATGTATGTATGCATATGCATGTATGCATATGCATGTATGCATATGCATGTGTGTATGTATGCATGCATATGCATGAGTATGCAGGCATGTGTATGCATGGATGTGAGTGTGTGTATATGTGTGTATAATCTAAAACTAACATTAAACATTACCAAACATTAATTTGATTTTTTATTTCTCTTTCAGATCTCCCTTTGTCTTTCTTTATCTCTCTCTTTCTTTTTTCTCTTTGTCTCTCTCTAATGAAAAGCAAAAAATATATGCATGTACATAAATCATTTACATCAATGTAATTTCGTTTGAATCACTTCTTGACGCACAATCGATGTCGTCTCTTGTCAAATCACAAGAAATTGACATTAAAGAGCTCATATAAAACAAAATGAGAGAGAAATTAGGAAACAAAAACAAATAGAGAAATAGAGAGGATGAAAGAGTCCACACATCACTTACCAAAATGTGAGAGTGAGAGACAGAGAGAGAGAGAGAAAGAAAGAGAGAGAGATGTGCATGTGTGTAGAGAGAGATCTGTGTTTGTGCGGAGAAAAAGGGATTTGTGTGTGTGTAAGGAAAGAGAGCAGGGAGGATGTGTGAGGGGAGAGACAAAAAAGCATAGTGAATGTATGAGATCAAGCACCATGTAGAAAGACGTGCACACATTCGACTGTGTGAGATCAAAGTTCAAAACAAAAAGGTAATACTCTTTCAGTTTTCTAGTTATTAAAATGCATTGTTGGTATACCCCTTTTTATACCCATCGGTATAAGTGTCAGTATTTTTTTGGGAACTACCAATGCTTATATTGACGCTTATAGTGATGCTTATACCAACGCTCATACTGCTGCTTTAATTTTTCTCGCATATATATCGGTGATAATTTTCCAACAATTATACCGATGCCAAAATGACTATGGATATGATTGATTTGTGTTTCCAAATATTTCAAATTGTTATATCGATGCTGCGATGACGATCGATATGGTTTGATTGTTGATATAATGAGGGAGCGATGCTTTTATGCATCCATGTGATCCATACTTCAAAATCAAGATATTAGGATCCGAAGTCAACTATGGGCATCAAATTTATTAAGTGAAGCCGCACAGGTGAATATTCTTTCGGTAAATCCATGTTTGAAAGAAAAAACTTAAGCCAAACAACGCATGCGTGCTCGTTAGAAGTTGTCTTGATTGATGAACTTATCCTTATTCAACATTACGTTACGTTCCAACTTGAACAGGTCGATGCTTGCAGCCCGCGGGTGGGCAGTGGAGCTCCTTGATTTATGAGCTTGCACATGTTTTACTTTTCTAAGCTTGCTAAAAATCAAAGAGCACTTTTCCGAGGTTTCAGAGAGAGAGACACCATGTTTTACTTTTGTAATGTTGCTAAAAATCAGAGGACACTTTTCCGTCGTTTCACAAAGCGATAGAGAGAGATGCTGAATAGGTGCGAGTGAATCGGGCCAGCGCCCATCGTAAGACATCGTCCATGATGCAAACAAAATTTTGTAGAATATTATATTTTGACTTAAAACTGATTGCATGAATATATTATTTTTCTTCGAAGACTCTGGTTCTCGGTATATGGAGCTCCAACAGAATCGGTGTGCGCTCTTTAGCTCGTTACAGCAAACCTGATTTTTCCGCGTGGTGAACAATTAAGTAAGGCAGCTAAGGTTTAACAAGTGTAGAAGAAGCCGCGGACAATACTTAAGCTCGTGACCCTTAGCATCATCGTTAGCAGCAGCCTTTCCGTGAAATTTTAAATGTCGAAGCAAAGCGAATTTTGTACTCATCCAGAGTGCTTAATCCCCCTCTTAACGCGTTCAATCCAATCATCAGCGACAACAGAACAACACCCACAAGCTCTGTCCCCTCCATCCACGTTCCTCTCGCAGACTTCAGGCCCTAGACTACACGTTTATTGACGTGAGTTTTCTTGGAACGGTCTTGTTGTTTCCCTTGTTATTCTCCTCATCAACTGTGCAATTCATATATATCTGTAAGTTCCATTTTATCATCAATTTTCCATTCTATCTGTAAATTCCATCCTATTTTCCATATCCACCAATGATATCATCATCTTCATTATCCGCCATACTAGCAGCAATCGATCACCAAGTGATAATGAGTATACTGAGTGTAGCATATTATTGTCCATGAGATTAAAAGTGAGGGAAAAAAATTCCGTGACTATTGAAAACGATGTCCCATTTTCGTACTGTATAGACTTTTGATCATCTTGATGAAAAGCATATATTTGTTTTTTCAAAAGGAGGTTCGGCCTTGGTCTACTCTCCCAGACTTTAATTAAAAAAACGAAACAAAAAGTTACAAATGAATGGAACTAGTGCCCTTGGGACCCCCCCAAATCCCACAAAGCACGGGTAGATTTATCGGTCTAGAGAGTGTTACAAAGGAGGTCAACAACCCTCTCGTCCCCCTCATGTTGGGCCCACTTCTCTTTAAGCTTGTTGTTCTCGATGAGAAAGACTTTATTATGCCTGAAAGATGAAGACCTCTAAAAGTTGGAGATTCTTTTGCCAAAGAGGAATAGAGACTTCTCAATTGACCACTCTTTAGGACACCCATATTGCTCCCTCCAAATCTTCCAAAGGGTTTTCCCTCTTATAGCATTCCATAGTGTCCTTGAGAAGCTAATCGCTTCGCCTAACAATGCTTGCTTCTACGCGATTTGTGCCTGTAGTCTCAAAGTATTCCCAAGGGTGCATTAGAGCAAGAGCCACCTGCAGCAAGCTAAAAAGATGTCACCCAGATCCTCGATGTTGTGGCAGCATCACTTGCACCACAACAAAGCCCCACAAATTTTGTTAGCCATTAGGTTGGTCTAGATACCACAGTGGAGAATTTTCCACATGAGGACCGATTTTTTGATCTCGATGAGGGGATGCCTAATAGGCATGAACTTCAAACCCCAATGTAGCCTTGTCCAAGTCATGCAGCACTTCTTGTTAAGCATGATATTATAGTCTATGTTCACCTTGATTCTCGGAATTTTGGACAGGTGATTGCCATTTGCCACACAAGACCCTCATGGCACACTAGATCCCACCCAACGAGGAGTCAAGTTTTTGAACCTTCGCATGTGATGCATCTACTCTATAAGAGAGTCCATTCTTCCTAGTTCACTCATATGTGAGGGACTATGTCCTCAAATGTGATCTATTGGCCAGTTTCTTGTTTCTTGAGGTGTGTCCAATGTTTGAAATCCTTGTTCCAAAGCCTAATAATATTTTGGAGGTTCTAGGAAGCCACACCTTTGATGCCCAAGATTGGGAAGCATATTCAGTCATTTTGTCTAATACCAGCCACCCATTTTGAATCTTCCCTCACTCTAACAAATTTTTTCAACTTCTTCCAACTCTTCCATAGGGAGTGCACAAGATTTGAGGTTTTAGGGGAAACCAGAGTTGGGGAGAATAAAAGGGTAAGGACCTCTAAGTCCTTCCAACAAAGGAGGCCCACCAACACAATCATCCTCTTTTTCCTGAAAATGAGCTTATCCCAAGAGTTCTCATAGTTGAACAACCCCTAATGATCCATTTTGGCACCAACTTATCAACCATGCCTTCAATATCCGTAATGCACCCACAATCCCTTTGGATAATGCAGGTAGACCATTTAATTCTCCGAACACCTCTTCTATTGTGGTCTCCCATCCAAAGAAGGTTTCTGTAGATTCTTTCTAGTTTGCTAAGCTCTTGATCTTTCAGTCTCCAACAAGAGAGAAAGTAAATGGTCGAGGAGATTAGGAAGGTATTAATTACCATGCCAGAGTCTATGAGGTTGATTTGCATGCCCTCCAATACACTAACTTGTTGTCTAGTTTGGAAAGGACCAAATTTCATCTTTGCTACATCGAGACACAAAAGCCCATCGGAATACCTAGTAAGTGGATGACATGACCCCTGGGAATAATTTGGAAACCACACACCTCACACAAAGTGTGAAGGCACCCCCAAATGGATTCAATGCTCATCAAATCATTATGCACAACTGCGTTCATGTCATCTAGCAAAAGTCTCATGATCATCTGACCATGGTTGAGAGGTAGACATAGACCATTAATATGGCCCATTTCCATGTGATGTTGCGCCAAACACCTGAGCCCTTTTGTGGAAATAGCAAAGAGTAGAGGGGCCAACGGGCATCCTTGCCTAATAGATCATTTGAATCTAATAGCATTTGATAACTAGCTGATATGTATTTGCATCCATGCGTTCTCCAATAGCATAACAATTTTCTTAGTGAATTTCTGACTACAGCCAAGGTGTTTAAGAGATTGGAGAACAAAGTCCCATCTAGCCTATTGTAGGCTTTGTCGAAGTCAATTTTTAGGAATACTATGTCTTGCATGGACTCTTCAACAAAATCAAGACCTTCCCAAATGTAAATAATAGATTCTATTGGGAATTACTTTCATACGAATCTTGTACGCTATTTGAAGCATTGTGATTGGGTGCCAATTTGCAAACCTATTCTTATTACCTTTTTTATGGATAATCTTGATGACAACATTGTTTAGGCATTCAAGAAGGGCACCAAAAGATAAAGCCTCTTGCCAAACCAAGTGTAATAGGGTGGCAACCAGCTCTCTAAAAGACTTAAAAGACTCATTTGTGAGGTCACCAGGACTTGGGCTCTTCCCATGGGGGAGCATATCGCTAGCTTTGAGAATCTCATTAGCTAAAATGGGTGTGTCAAGGAGAGCATCAAGTTATGCGGTATTCTTGAGGGAGAGACTCTCGAGATGTTCATCATGCAAGCCCTCGTGTGGGGAGAAAGAAGAGTCAAAACCCCTAGGGATTGAGTAAAATGGTCGACATTAATAGCATTGTTTTCTTCCTCCATTTTGCATTCAACTCCACTACTACCTATCAATAAGGGAATAGAGTCTCTAGTTTACTTTCTCTTGAGGATGCCACACATCTCTTTAGTTGGTTTGGAAGCCTTGTCTACCCACCAATCTTTAAATTATACCTATAGGTTTTCCCTTTCAATTTCTTCCTTGTATCTCAACATGCCTCTGTTTTTTTGTAGTCCCGTCTAATATTGGTAGTTCCCTTTCTTCAATTCCTCCTCAAGGTGATAGAGCCTTCGACAAAGATTCTCTCTCTGACAAAGCATCTTGTAGGTCCTGACCACATGTCGATGAGTCTTCTCAACTTTAGCCCTCCAACATTTCACTAGTGAGGCACCATTGGCGAAAGATGAGTTCCATACCAAGGAAATTTCCTAATACATAGAGGAAAGGGAGAAAGACATCTCACAAGCATGAAACCAAGGTGCTTTTGTGAATTTGGCAATCAACATGAAAGTGAGAATAATAGGGTAGTGCTCTGATATGGTGGGGTCAATTTGTTGAGAGATGACAGGTTAGCCCACTAATGGATAATATTGTCTACAATATAGCTTCTATCAAGTCTTGCTTTACTCCATTCATCCCTAGATTTGAGATTCGACCAAGTAAGTTAGTTGTATCTTTAATCTCCACTAGGTCTAGATGGAGCTTGATTTTGTCCTAGATATCTGTTTGTAACCATCAATGGTACATCCCTTGTTGTCCCACTAATCTAAAGGGTCTTCCACCATGTCAAGGTCCCCACAAAGCAGCATATTGTTGGGGAACCATTTTTTTGAAAGTGGATTGTATATTGATTTTGAGTATGCTTAATTTAGAGCATAATTGATGATGATGACCATCATCGTATGCACTCACAATTGAGGGAACAAATTTGTCCCTACTGAACAAAATGAATCTTTATAGAAAAGGATGGTAAAAAGAAATGATCCCACATAATAAAAAGCCTCCAATAGAAAGGATTTATGTTGAAGAAAGGGCTAAACATAATTTTGAAGAATTCAAAGCTTGAATGTACAAGGGCAAAGTAAAGTTCAAAAAAGTGCAAGACATTCCAAAGTCATCCAATCAAGCACTTAGAAGATCTTGAAGGGGAAGCAAGAAACCTATAAAGTATGGCTACGACACATCACTAGTCACCAACCATTCTATATACATGGATAAATATTCTATGTCAAAGGAACCATCTTCATTTGAAGTAGTAAGGAAGAAAAATGGAGAGAATCTATGTAGGAGGAAACTTCAAGAAAACAACACTTGGGATTCAGTTCCCATAAAACCATTCATGAAGTAATAGGATCTAGGTGGATTTACAAACTAAAAAAGAATCCAGATGGCACAATAAATAGGTATAAAGCAAGCTAGTAGCAAGGCGGTTTGCTAAAACCCATGGCATAGATTATGTGGAAACTTCTCAAGATGCCAACTATGAGAGTTTTAGTAAGTAATGTTGCTTCAAAGCATGGAACTTGTACCAATTTGATGTTAAAAATGCATTCCTTAATGAATCGATTTCTAAAGAGGTCTACATGGCTCAAGCACTAGGATATGAAGACAAAGACAAAACTGATCAAGTATGTAAATTAAGGAAGGCATTGTATGGTTTAAAGCAAGCTCCAAGAGCTTGGAACCATAGGCTCGTCACATACTTGCATGACCAAGGTTTTTTGTTGCAAGCAAGGCAGATTCTTCATTATCCATTAACAAGACTAATCTAGAGGTTATTTATCTATGTGTTTATGTGGAGAATATTATCATTATAGGAATTGATGCCAATGGTACCAAGAACATTAAAACCAAGATGAAGGAAGAGTTCAAGATCAATGATCTTGGGATCCTTACATATTTTCTTGGTTTAGAGATTGTTTATACACATTTTGGTGTTTTCATTACTCATAGAAAGTACATCCATGATACTCTAGTTACGTTCAAGATGGAAAATGCAAAAATTGCAGGTACACCCATAGAATTGAATCACAAACTCGGTGCTCATGAAATAGTGCTACTTGAAGACATTACAGATTATCAAAGTTTTGTTGGGAGTCTCAATTATGCAACCCTAACAAGAGTGCATATATGCTACAGGGTGAGTACATTGAGTCAATTCATGCATACACCAATAAAACCTCACATGAAATCTTCCAAAAGGATCTTAAAGTAATTGACGGGTACCATGAATGAAGGACTATTTTATCTATGTACATATGACTTGGATATCAAGCTATACACTAACGCGGGTTAGCCTAGCTCAAAAGATGATAGGAGGAGCACCTCTGACTACTTATCCCTTGGAGGGTCTAAGTTGATTTCATAGTCATCAAAGAAACAAACAATTATGGCATTGTCCTCAATTAAGCTGAATATAGGGGTCTAGAAAATGCAACAGAAGAGGCAATGTGGTTAAAGTTTCTCTACTCAGACTTGGGGCTCACTACATACACTCCAATGATCTTTGGAGATAATACTAGCTCATTACATTTGGCTACTCATCTTGTATATCATGCAAGGACTAAGAACATTGAAGTGCATTATCATTATGTGATAGAGAAGCCACTTAGCAAGGACATACACTTGTCCTATGTATCAACAAACTTGCAAGGTGCAGACATTCTAACTAAATCCTTGAATGGAACTAAACTAAAAAGGTTCAAGATGATGATTGGATTGCAGGAGGTTACAGAAAGTTGATGCCCAAGCATATTAGACTTGAGGGGGAGCTTTTGATGTAAATACTCCAAGCCTTAATTCTTTTTCACTTATCCAAAAGTTCATATGTTCTTTCATGTATTAGCACATGAATGATCTCTTGTAAAAGGTTTTTACTCCTTGCAAGAATGAATCACTTACAATCGCGAGTTCATAGGACCTTACAAAAAATGTTTGGTGAGGCTTTATGGCAAATCAAGTCCTAAAACTTTCGAACACTTTTAGGTAAAGATTCAAATTCAAACTTGAAGCTTGGCTCCAATTAAAAAGCTACAAAAGAAGACTATCTAATCCTGTGGAATGAGAGAGATGTAGCAGAGATTTTAGAGGCCTTTTTGTGACATGTTGAGCTCACATTATAGCTCTTCCCTTTCTCTCACATTGTGCAATCATTCGTTGCCAATGGCAATGTAATTTATGTGCATTAATACATATAATCTTCTCATGTCTCATCTCCTCTGTTCTATCATATACTACTCAAATCAGGGCGTTTCTTTGATTTACTTCTCAGTATGAAGTTGATCATTTTTAGAGATTTAAGTCTTTATAGATTCATTAGACAGTCTATTTTCACGCTACAAAGTTTCATATTAATTGCGTCAGCCATTTGCAAGTAATGTGCAAAACATCACCCTCTACTCTGAATACTACTAACTCTGAAAAATGTCGGGATAGACATTTGAATTGCTAAGCATCATTCTCTAAGCATATTTGATCATCACAAGTGAAATAACTTGTGAAAGTTAGGTACAATAGTCAATTAGATATTCCCAACAGGATTTTGTATAATTGTTACCAAGAAAGGAGTAGTTTTCATTTTCTTGAGTAGGTGAGGTGACCAAAATAAAAAGTTTTGATTCATAGTGAAAAGTCCAAGTCATTTGTTTTGATCCAATGATTTGAGCATCATCTTCCAAAGAACTTGGGTGAGCATTTGGGCTTGGTGAAAAGCTCAAGAGTTCTACCTTAACTTAGTTCTGGCTGGTGTGAAGCAGGAATTTGCAGCACCATCTCATCTTTGGAAGGTGTTCACCATCTCCTCCAATATATTGAAGGGCTTCAAAGGAGCTTTGTTATCAAATGATTCAATCTGGACATTTTTAATACCATGAGTTTACATTTATATGTTTGGATTAACGAATGCTCCTACTACATTCATGTGTTTATACAGAATGTTCTTCATGATTATCTAGATGGGTTCATCTTAGTCTTTCTTGATGATATACTTGTATAATCTAAGGCTGATTGTGAGCATGTTGTAGATCTCAAGAAAAGTTTGCAAACTCTTAGATAATAGAACTTGTATGGAGAGAAGTAAGTGTTTCTTTGCTTATGAAAAACTTTTGTATCTACAAAGACTGCTATCTAAAGAAGGAATTAATGTAGACCATGATAAAGTGAAGACAATAGATGGTTAGCTCCTAAAACTATAAGGGAATTTTTTTTTTCGATGGGAAAAATTTAACTGAGCACATATTAAGGATTTCTTCCAATTAGCAAATCCCTCCACAAAGTTGAATAAAAATAATGCAAATCTTGTGTGGAGTGATTCCTATAAAAAATCATTTGAATAAGTGAAACAAACACTCTTGAAAATTTGGTTTCGAAAAATACCGAAAATGGGAAAATCTTGTCTGGTTGCATGTGATGAAAGTCGTAGTAAAATAACATGTCTTCATTGACATGATGGTAGGGTGGTTGCATATGAGTCCAAAAAAACTAAGAACAAATGAACCTAAACATTCTACTCATGATCTATAAATGCTTGATGTTGTACCTACACCTCAGCATTAGACATAAATACCTTTTGGGGTTAAACTTGAATTAAAAATAGATGATTAGAGTCTTCAATACATGTTCACACAAACACTTTCTAATAGTAGGAAAAGGTGTTGGATTCAATTATTAACTAACTCTGATCTTGACATTAAGTATCTAGCCGGTAAGCAAAGTAACAATGGAAAAAAATACAAGCTTTGTTGCTTCTACGATGCTCTAAAACTAGAGTAGCACATAAACCACCTCCGTAAAAAACCAATCCCAGCATTGCGTAAGCAAAGTAGACCTTTGCTTATGCCATGGGACCTAAATAGCATCACTAAAAGCATCACATAGTAGAGATGCTTCTAGAAACACTGGCAAATGACATCCGATGTTAGAGCATTGCTTATCTGACGCTCTAGAAACACAAAAACAAAGAGTTGGGATTGTACCAAAATATTTCTCTCAAGTTTCCACACGAGAGAGAGGGAGAGGTACATTGAGAGAGAGAGAGAGAAAGAGAAAGGGAGAAAGAGAGGGAGAGAGATAGAGCGAGACAAAGACAATTAGAGAGAGAGAGAGAGCAAGATATGCAGAGTAGAGAGAAGTGACAGAGAGAGAGAGAGAAAGATGGAGAGAGAGATGAAGAGAGAGAGAGAGAGAGAGAGCTTGACACACACATACAATACAAATAATTATCTACATACATACACACACATGCATACACATGGATATGCATACATACATACACACATGCATACACACATGCATATACACACATATGCATACACACACATTCACACATACACACATTCACATGTATATACATATGCATGCATGCACTCACATACACAAATATACATACACATGCATACACATACATACACATCCACTCATGTATATATACAAACATATATACATGAACACACATAGACACACACACACATACATATGCACACAAACATACACTCACATGCAAACACACACATGGACCCACACACATACATACACACATGTACACATACACACACATACACTCACATACACATACACATACACATGCATACATACATAGACATACACACACATATATATGCATACACATACACACATACATATACACACACATATACATACACATGCATAGACACACACATGTACACACACATATACACAGACACACATGCATGCATGTGCAGAAATGGATACCCATGCATATGCATGGATAAATAAACACATGCATATAGAGATGTATTCATATGCACACATATGCATACACACTTACATACAGAAACATGTACACATATACACACACATACACTCACATACACACCTATACATACACATGCATACAAACACCTATACATACACACACATACACATACACATACACACATACATACATGCACCTAGAGAGACACATATACACATATACACACCCAGAGATGTACACTCACATGCATCCTAACTCATATGCATACATACATACACACATGCATACACACACATATACATACAGATACATACATACACATGCATACACACACATACACATATACATACAAAAAAGTACACTCACATACAAATATATACACATATACATACAACATGGATACACACATACACATACACATACACATGCATACACACATACACATACACACATGCACATACAGAGGCATATACATACATACATACACACATATGCACACATACACATACACACACATAGACACACACACATACACATAAATACACAAATGCATACAAACATACACATACACACACATATGCATACACAAACATACATACACACAGATACACATATATACACACATATACTCACACATATACTCATATACACATATATACATACACATGCATACACACACATACACACATACACACACATAGACATACACACACATATACATACACACACATACACATACACACAAATACACATACACTCATGCATACAAACACACACATGCAAATGCATACACACATGTATACATACACACATGTATACATACACACAGATACACATATATACACACACACAAACACATACACTCACATACACAAATATACATGCACATTCATACATGCACATACACACACACACACACACACACACACACATATATATATATATATATATATATATATATATATATATATATATATATATATATATATATATATATATATATATATATATATATATATATATGTGTGTGTGTGTGTGTGTGTGTGTGTGCAAACACATACACACACATATAGACACATGTACATACAAACACATAGACACATGCATACACATATACACACACATATGCATACCTACCCTCACATCCATCCATACATACACATACATGCTTATCGATACTTATGCATACATACATACGCACATGCATAGATGCATCAAACATACAAAGACATACACATATAGATATACAAATACACCCATATGCATACACACATACACATATACACACACATGCACACACATACACTCATATACATAAACATGCATACACGCACATACACAAACACAAACATGCACATACACACATAAACAAATACATACACACACAACCATATGTATACACACATATAATCACATACATACATGCATACAGACAAATATACATACATACACACATATACATACATGCACATATACACACATACATCCACACAAGCATACACACACATACATATTCACATACACACATATACATACACACACATACAAACAAACACATGCCCATATATATGCACATACACATACATAATAAACACAAACATACATACACATACACATACACATAAAACCACATTCACATATATACCCACACATACACTCACATAGGCATGCATATACACACATGCACATATGCACATAGGCACATGTATATGCATACACACTTGCATACACATACACATACATACATACAGACATACATGTACACACATACACATGGATACACACATTCACACACATACACATGGATACACACATCCACAGACATACACATACATGAATACACATGTATACATGCATACACATGTACGCATACACATACATGCACACACATACACACACATGAACCTCCATACACACTTGCACACACATAAACATATATTCATACACACATACATATGTATACGCATATACAAATACATGCATACACATACACACATATACACATGCATACACACAGGCATTCACTTATGCATATATGCATACACACATAATCATGTATACACCCATAAACATGGATACACACATACACATACACATGCATACATAAATACACATACAAACATACACATACACACACATACACATGCATACACATGTGCACACACATACACATACATGCATGCACACATACATATGCATACAAACATACACATACATGCTTGACATGCACATACACACACCTACACATGCATAACACGTGCACACACATACACACACATACACAAACATGCATATAGAAATACACATACATACACACAAACACATGCATAGACACATACAAGCATACTCACATACACATGATATATGTATGTATGTATGTGTATGTGTATATTTGTATGTGTATGTGTATGTGTGTATATATAAAAACACGAACTAGAAAATAATAAATCTTAAAAGTGTCAAAACAAATACATTACTTCATCCAAACTCATTTTGAACATTGAGAGTAAGTAAACTTGCACTGAGTCATGCAAAGTGACTTTCTTCATAGATGTGTTTTTGACATTCTTCTTTAAGATATTTCGCTTTTCAAAAAATTCAATGCTTTCTCTATCATTTTGATACCAATCCTCAATAAAATCTATTATTCCATGATAATCATCATAATCATCCATCATCATCATCATCATCATAGAAATCTTGTAGCTTGTCTTCTTTTGAATATAGTTCTTTCAATCTTGCATATTCTACAATATCCCTTTTGTGTAACCTCCTCATGGATGCTTTTGATAAATGATGTCTTATTGGAAACCTTGAATGGTGCGGTGGAAGATCATCAATACAATACTCTCAAATCTATATACATGAAGAAAAATCATTATTATTCCAAAAATCAATGAAAAGTAGACCTAAAAAAATAATTCAAATATGTAGTCAATTCAAAATGAGTTTTTATAAATTAGATTGTTCATTGCAACATAGGATAGGAGGACAAAAAGTGTTCATTCAATATAGATTCTGGTTATTACCTAAGCTCTTATCACTAGGTTCATCACAATTCCAACATCCCTTAGTGTCATTACTTGAATCATTTCTTTGGAAATGTCTATGACCTCTTTGACGTCGCTTGCCTCAAAACTATCATCTACCTCTTGCATTATTTTTCTCTTTACTTTTGTCATGGTCAATGTTCCTTCTTCCACTTTTCAAGTCCCTTTCTCGTCCTCTTTCTCTGTAGGACTATAATTGCTACTTAGAACCAGGCCAGCTTTTGCTTTCAAATTTTGAGTCTTTACCAAGGTTCCTCTCTTCAATTATCAACATGGATTCAAGATAAAAATAAACATGAAATATTCCCCTCGATGTGAATAGAACCTCTCAACAACTTATATGCATTTCCTAAACCATGAAGGAACACTTGCACCTTATTATAATCATCTACACTAATACCAATAGTCAGTTATCGACATGCTCTTTTTCTCCATTGTATGAAGCTCATTGTTAACTTGAAATTTTTGTGCATTGGTATTGTTGTCATACAATGTAAAAAAACTTTTCCAATCCTCTTTTTTGAGTTATGCCATCTTTTATGTGCCCAATCATGCTACCTATATGCAAATAGATAGCCAATACGTTACCTTCCATTCTTGTTGATACCTTTCATATGCTCTTAGCTACGTGGTAGCTAGATTCATCTTTGGTAATTGTAGAGCATTTTCATTGTCTCCTTTGATGTACTTTGAGTAGCCTTTTCCCATCAAGAAATTCTTCATTCTAAATCTTCAAGCATGAAAGTTGTTCTTGAGCAAATTATGTCTCATACATTGAATCATTCATTTAACATTTCCATTTCTATAGAAAAAAATGTAGAAGCAATATCTCTACTTGAATACTAACACACTATGACATGATGGTTCGATCATAGGAAACACAATTTTCATTTATCAACTATATATAGAATCGCTTGAATTTTTCCATCTACAATACTAGAGAGATTCAGAAAAGAATGCAACTTACAATTTTGCAAAAAGACCTATTTTTTGCATGGGCCCCACCTCACATGCTTGAAACATGGAGTGAGATGGCTCCGAAGTTAAAAGTCAGAGAAAAACGAGTGACCCTAAATGGATAAATCATGAAACTATTTTCTCATCTTCTACCTTCACACAAAATGTCTTAGCAATCTAAGATGGTTGATGAAATGCGTGTTCTTCATGCCCTCTTGCAGTTTCTCTAGTGTCGCCCTTCTCCATGAGCTCTCTACAGCAACACTGGCTTTTATACTATGTCAAGAGAAAGAAGATAAGGAAGGGAGCTCTCCCACACTCTCACATACAAAGAAAGCATAACAAATTGATTGAGGTAAAGAAGAATGATCTTATTCTTCTTCTATTACATAAAGAGCATATACAAGAATGATCTAAAACAACAATACAATCATTAAAATATATAAATAAAAGTTCATAGGAATACCCTAATGTCCACAAATGAGTGATTTTGGAAGAAACGAAAATGTGCCATCACTCTTGATAGATGAATTTGTTGAATCTCACGAAGATTTTTCCTTCCGTATATAAGCATAACCACTACATAGAAAGATGAAAATATGATACATGTAATCATCGATCATCACATGTTGAGACTTACATCTCAACACATATATACTTAAAACACGTGCACACAATATATTTATGCACTCAACGAATAATCCATATAGGTGGCACACATAAATAGAAAAAAACAAATGTGACCATATACATAAAATCATATCACATGTCAAAAATATAGAAGCATGTTCCATATCAAAGGCATATAAGCATTCTTACGATACCTGCAACACAAGAACTTACATAGTTTGGATTTTTAACTTGCTTCACAATTGGGGTCAAAATTTTAATTTTCTTGACCAATTTTACCTTGTAATTTATGGATTTTTCAAAAATCTCCATCTTACTTTCGTTTAACAATAAACAACAAAGCATGTTTGAATTTGGAATGAATACTTTCTTAAAATATTTTCTCAATAGCTAAATTAAACTTCAAGTCAAACATGAAGGGAGTTCTCTTTCCCTAGTTGTGGTTAAGGAAGTATAAACCATGGAGATATATAATAATATCAAAAAACGTACATGCCAATATGAGAACATCCATATGCATTAGAAGATAATATAAGGGTGAAAATCATTAGAACGGATTGTTTTAATGATATTCCTTATCATTAGAAGGAGAAGCCCATGATATGAAGAATCCAATTTATTCACTTTGATGGTTGCTTGATATGATCTGAATCCACCTACATAGCCAATCTACAACAAATATGTGAAAGATGATACAATCTTACTGTTCCTCTTTACCATGATATTTTTATAAGAAGCAACAAGGGGAGTTTTAAATTGGAAGATGCAATGGTCATTCTCACCCTTCATCAACTTCCTATTCCATGTCTCTCAATCAGTAGATAAGCATTATCCATACACTATTCTATAAAACCATAAAACACATAATTTCACATGTAAAGATGACGAGATTGACATAATTATTATTGCTAGTAAATGCATCTGAAATAATTCCAAGCTTATGGTACATATTATGAAGACATCCATCCCTCCCCAAATGTGCAACGTTTGGATGTACGAACGTGCAATCAAGTCAACATGTATGATAATTTTGACATCCAACCCTCCCAAAAATGTGCATCGCTTGGATGTACCAACGTGCAATCAAGTAAACATGTATGATAATCCATAGTTATTATACTCAATTGAAAAAATTTAAACTAGAGATGTCTAGATTCGATTATGATTCAAAGTAGATGATAATATTTTCCTAGTATTATCATTGACGGTGATTGAAATCTGCTTTCATGTCAACTTTATGTTCCGTTTCAATTTTACCTTCACAACAAAATCATAACTCAATTTTAAAGGGACTATCTATATGAAATCCAAACGAGCCTCTAAAATTTTGAAGATTACACTCTTTAGAGCATCCTAAATTCTATAACCACCGTCCTTGAATCAATGTGGATGAACTCTGATCACAATCCAATCCATGGGCAGACATGGGCATATCCGAATCAATTGACAATGAATCACTTTTAGCACAAGAAAACGTATTCCATGCATAGAAAATACCCCTCAAGTTTTCTAGATGTTGACTATTTCTTGACAAATAAATATCTTTGTATGAAAGATTTCATTTAAGTCATTCTTGTTCATTTCCTTCATTAAATCAACAAGTGACTTTGGTACTCGTACACAACAAAAAATCTAAGACTGAACTTGTTCTAATTCAAACAATGAAAATCGTATGAATAACTAAATATGCACAAGTCTCTAAAGATTGTGAGGAGTTTAATACTAGTCATCGTGAAACTCCTTGCTTGCGTTTTCCATCCATTTTCATCTATAGAGCATCAAGGACTCTTTAGGACATTCAAAAGTAAGTCCATGCTTTCAAGCCCCATCTATTGTCAAGGGGGGTTGTAGCAATCGATTTTGCATATCTTCTAAGTCCACATTCAAAATTAAATTATTGCGTTATTGTCATGATGCATCTTTTTTGCACATCTAGGTTATTCAAGGACCTATGCTGAAATGAAATATTCTTGCTTTAGCCATGTTTAAATTATTGCGTTATTGTCATGATGCATCTTTTTTGCACATCTAGGTTATTCAAGGACCTATGCTGAAATGAAATATTCTTGCTTTAGCCATGTATAAACGAGGATTGTAGAAAATATGTTAGTGAATGTTTAAAGTGTCAACAAGTGAAATCTAAGTTTAAGAGAATGCTCAAAACACCTCAACCTTTAGATCTTGCAAATCAGAAGTAGTATTATATTTCTATGGACTTTATCACTAATTACCTACAACCCAAACAAAACATGATACCATGTTTGTGGTAGTTGATTGACTTGACAAGATGGCACATTTCTTTTCTATGCAAAAGACATACTACCTTGAATGTTGCAAGACTATTTGTAAAAGAAATTTTTTGATTGCATGGAATGCCTAAACGCATAATTTTTTATAGAGGCTCTAGATTCACATAAACTTTTGGACAACAACATTTTAATTGATTGGAGCTCAACTTCGTATGAGTACTTTCCCTCCACAAAATGATGAGAAAACTGAGAGGGTTAATTGACCACTTGAAGATATGGTTTGTATGTATGTAAATGAAAAGTAGGATAATTGGAGTGAATATTTTCCCTTAGTCGAGTTTGCATGAAGAATTTGAAGAAGAAGAAGTTGCAAAAAGCCCACAGAAGTCACAAAGAGTCAAAAAATGAAAAATTGTACTTGAGTACTAACAGAATAGGGCCAAAAAGTATGGAAGCATAAAAAAGGCCACATTGAGCCTCAGTGCAAAGAAGATCTCCCATTTTTCGACATCCCTCAAGGATGGACCAGGGAACATATTTCGGATCACAAGTTGAACCCCACTCCTATATACAATGCATACAATGTTTCAAGTGAGGCCAATCTTAATCTCACAATGATCCAAGCTTGGTCTTCTTCCATTCCAAGCCTCATATGGTGTCATGCCATCAAGTGATTTTGAAGGTAACTTGTTAATCAAATAAGTGGTTGTGGATACAATCTTAGGCGATAAATAATTGGGTAAATGTCTTTCATTTAACATAGACCTAGCAACTTCAAAAATTGTCCTATTCCTTCTCTATGCCACTCCATTTTGCTCAGGAGTGTTCCTTGTAGTAGTTTTTCTTCTGATTTCCATCTCTTGAAGAGAGAAGTCAAATTCATGGGAGAAGTACTCTCCCCCTCCATCTAACCATAGCCTTTTAGTGTTTTACCTGTTTGGTTCTCCACAAGAGCTAATATATGTTTTAAGCATGAAAAGACTTCATCCTTTTGTTTCATAAAGTATAGTATAGTATATCCACTGCAATCATCAATGAAGGAGACATAATACCTTGATCCAGATATTGAAGCATCCTTGCTAGGTCCCCATACATCTCTATGAAGCAAATCCAAGAGATCTCCATGCATACAAACTTTCTTAGTGATGGTAACCATTTCGACTTTCCAAATCGACATCGACTATACTTATAAATCATGTGTTGCTTTGAAAGATTAGGGAGTCCAAGTACACTTTGGTCCCTGCAAATTTTCTTTAATGATCTTCCAGCAATATGTGCTAAGCTTTTGTGCCATACTTCTGATTGTATGAGTGTCTGACTACCATAATTAAAGTGAGCAATGTTCCTAGTGTCTTGCAATTCAAATGTGAATAATCTACCTATCTTTTCACCCTTTGCAATCCTCCTGAATCATTTAGTTGGATCTTCAACAAATGCTCCTCCTTTTGTGAACCTAACTTCTAGGCGTTTCTCCACAATCTATCCTACACTTTTTAAATTCTTTGTGATGGTAGGGACATAGAGTACCTTGCGAAGTAGGTTAATGTTTCCATGAGGTGCTTTAACATATCCTATCTCTTCCACGAGGGGCCTTGTATCATCACCTCTTTTCACTTCATGCTTATTCCTTCGATCTTCTAAATCTAATAGGAGGGCCACATTTCCTACCATATGATTTTAGCAAACTAAATATATGTAGAAAAAATTCTAATCAGATTTACCTTTGTTACATTGTCATATTCATGAGA
This sequence comes from Ceratopteris richardii, assembly GCA_020310875.1. NCBI lineage: Eukaryota > Viridiplantae > Streptophyta > Polypodiopsida > Polypodiales > Pteridaceae > Ceratopteris > Ceratopteris richardii. The sequence continues at coordinate 61,039,087 of CM035407.1, read as the reverse complement.
AGTAGAGAGTCTTCTTGATTTGATTCTTTTGTGTAATTGTTGTAATCTCTTCTCCCTTTTTATCCTCCATGGTAGGCTGAATAGTTGTAGTTGTTGTGGCTGCCTTGAAAATTGTTGAACCTTCCTCTTGAGTAGCCATAACCATCTCTATTGTACCTCTTCCTCTTTCTTTCTTGGAATTCCTAAAGCAAATCTCAGTTGCATGATTAGTTAATCCACAAATAGATTTAGGATTAGAGTCTTCGGGTCTCCCCCTGCCAAGTCTTCCTCATCTGCCTCTACCTCTACCATGTCTTCCTCTAGCTACATAGTTACCTTAGTGTGTACGTGCGTCATACTTGCAAAGAGCTTTCGACTTGCAAGGTATCTTGTCTTCACGACATGTTCTTGGTTTGGGGATCTCAATGGTAATTAGATGGTTCCAGCTCATTAGTAAGCTCAGTGCAAGCTTTAGTGCTACAAGAGATTCTGGCTGAGAAGTTAGTAAGGTGATGGTAATAAACAACTTTTATAATTCTTCCATTATCATATTCTTGGCTTTCAAGATAAAAGAGAGCATGTTAATTATCTTGCAAATATCAAGTGGCACATGTGTGTAAGACGCAAAGATACATTTTGTCTCTATGTTTATCATCATGAGGATATGATTAACAAGCTTCTAACAAAATAAATGCTAATGCATGGATGAACAATTTCATTTTGTTTTTCAAATAATGAACATCCTATGAGGTATAAGAGGGGGAGACTTTTGAAAATAATGGATTCTACTACCTAAACAATGAAAGACCTATGAGGATGGATTTGTACTTGATGAAGATGAAGTGGTGTTGCAAAAACTTTGCATTAAACCAGATAAATGAACTCCAGAGATATCTGGTGGGCATGTTGAACTTGCGAAAGGATGTATTAGACACCCTATGTACCTTGGAATATCAATCTCAAAAAGATGAATCAAAATAGATAGGTAAGAGTTGATCCAATAGTAAAAAACTTGCTATTCTTCTTCCTACACCTATTGAGTGTTTTGAACAGTTCTCTAAGCATAGTGGCAATTTGCTTAATTCATTTTGGGGGACTCGAATTAACTTATTAAGCCAAAAATCATGAGTGATTTCATAAAAAAGGATGGAATACATGCAGAGAAAGGAGTTTAGCAAGTCACATCTCCATCCCGACATTCACGAGCTGCAAGACTCATCAGACCAATGAGCAAGGATATGCTAATATCTGACAATCTTGAGAAGCAATGCTAATGAAACTTTTTAGGACTATAATAGACACTATGTTGTTCTATCATGCTTTAAACCATGGTAAATGATCAACTACACACTAAGAACTAGCTCTAAAAAATTAAATATTCTCATGGAGTACTAAGAGAGAAGTAAAATGAGAATATAATGATCATATATGTATTAAAACATATACAAGTACAATGTCATTGGCAACCATACATTGCTCAATGTGTGAGACATGAATGAGCTATGAGATGAGCTCTCATTTCACAATAAAACTCACTCAAAGTGACGTGACGGGCTCAAGATTATATGGGAGTCTTTTGATCCCCTTTTTATAATCATTTTTGGAACCAATATTTGAATTCGGATTCAAACTTCTACCTAAAAGGTGAATCCTAAAGTGTAGGATAGATTCCCTCATCACTTAGCAACTAATTGATTCATGAATTTCCAGCTTCCTAACTCCATGTGGGTGTAACCCTGTTTTACAAAGATAAATTTGAAGGATTTTTACAAATGACTATTCATATGTAGTTTGCATAGGATATGCCATTATATCAAGCATAAGTTAATCAACCAAGTATGTGGGCTTGGGTTTAATTTCACAAACAAGAAAGTCTCATTAGACCAATTTGTGGCCTGCTTTTGGATGTTGGTTGCACATCTTTATTTCCATATGTTCCAAAGTTCTTGATCATTAAAAGCATTCCATGATGACAAGCAGTACTTTATTACTTCTCCAAGAAGATATTTCTTCCAATTACCTGGATTTGGGAATAAAAGGAGCTTGTTGAGGCGTTACTAAGTGAGATTGCTCCTTGGACAATAGAAGAAGGGATATCCAAAATATTTCCTACCATGTGAAATGCTTTCCCCAAAGGGGGCACCATAAGCATTAGTGTTTATCACATCGATCCACATCCTCTATATAGAATCGGCCACATTGAAACCAGTTTCTTATTCTCAACAAGCAAGTGCCACAAGTACTTGAACTTGAATCCATGTATAGGCCATGTCTAATCCAAAAACTTCTTCTTGGTAAGAGACTCATGGAAGTGCATGTTTCTTATGATTCCGAGGGGATCTTCCATATTATTGCCACAAAACCACCTTAAAACTCTAATTTTGGGGGATTGTGGGATTTCAACTCATGGCCTACTGGCTAGGAGTATGATGGGCTAACCACATGCCCTAAAGGCAGGGTTGATGATTAATTCCTAATCCTCCCTCTGAGGGTATGGTTAGTAGCAATCTCCTACTTGACGTATCTTGATTCAAACACTGTCCTCCCCTTCTAGAGATCATTGTCCTCAATGATCAATCCTCAATCTTTGCATAATTGATGTCATCACCCTTGCATAGTCTCTTGAGCCTTCTTCTTCTAAAACCTTGGTCTCTTGAACCCTTGCTCGCAACCTTGGTATCTTGAGCCTTGCCTTTTGGCCTCTTGACCACTTGCCTATGGACTTCCCTTCTTCGCAACCTTAGTCTCTTGAGCTTCTTGTTCTATACCTTAGTATCTTAGACCTGGTTCTCACATACGCTAAGCATCTTGGATTCTCAATCTAGTGCTTCTACTGGAAAGTTTGTTCGAAGAGCTTTCCAATGATATTTTACATGTATAAATCCAACCTATGGATTGGGAGATACAGTCTAATCTTTGATGGGATCACCTTTGAAAGCGACGTGTGCGCAGTCCATTCACCTTGCCCAAGCCCACTCAATAGGCTCTGATATCATCTATGGGATTCGAACTCATGACCTACCAGCTAGGAGTATCATGGACTAACCACTTGCTCCAAAAAACATGGTTGAGGATTACTTCCCAATCCTACCTCTTAGGTCAAGAAATCCTAGACCCTTTTCAACTAAAATTTAAGAGATTTATAGACATGATCACATAAAAAGAAATGCAAGAGATCTTTTGATAAGAAGATAAAGAAGAACACGTTGTTAGAGAAAGTTATTGTTCTTGAGGACCTTGATAACCTAAGGAAAGTAAATTTAGAAGTACTTGTGTTTGCAAATGTTAGTCAGCCGCCGGATTGGCGATTGTAAAACACTGAACCCTGTTCGCAGGAACAAAAGGTTGTTACACCGATACTTGTAATCTATATAAAGCAATGAAAAAGAGACGCTTCAGTGACGTTCCGTGAGATCACCAGACTGTCTGTCTGGGTGATTTGTCTGTGACGTTACTGTGTGTCGAGTTGGTTAATGTGGAGTATCTTGTCTCATTCCGGTTGTCTATTGGTACATGTTTTTGTTCGTGAGTTACCCAGACGTTTCGTTGATCGTGAGAGTGTTATCTGAGCGAGTTGTTCTGCAAAGTTTCGGTTGCTATTGGTCTGTTGATTAAGCGTATCGTAGTGTCGCTCTTGCTTATAAGGTACTCTCACTTGTTGGATGAAGTCTGTGTAATTGCGGCAGTGCTCTGAGAACTCTGAGTTGTATTGTGTTATCTTAGGTGTTGAGGTCTGTCCTCCTACGGTAAAGGTTAACTACAATAAGGGTTGTCTTGAGATGCGTACTGGATCCTCAGTACTGTGTGTCTGAGACTGTTGAGTTCTTCTGTGTCTTCAATTTTGTTTGATTGTTTGTACTTATTCGGTGAAGGTTGAGTTACTCATATTGTCCTTATCACTATAGTAGTTTGCATTTGGAACAGCTATTGAGTTAATCAAAGTAATTCTATGTTGCGGTACTGAGTAAGTCCAACACTTTAGGCCAAGGGAACGTTACGAAAGTATGGTCATTAACTTTGGAGAGTCTGATTGAGTACTATAAGATTGTAAGTGTAACGGAGTCTTGATAGAGTTTTGAGCATCAGTATACTGCTGTGTGTGAGTGGTTAGTCTGGGAAACAAGTATAGGGCCTCTGTCTAACAGACCCCTTCCACCCCCAAGAACCCAATGAATAAATGTTTATACGACTCCCTCGGCAAGGTCGGGAAAATGGTCCAAATCTATCGATTGCCACCATGAATCGATTACTCCATAGGAGCTCATCCAACAAATACGCAATACTCTACTGCCCTGAACCTGAGAGATCCACGCTACAATTCTTAGTAGCTATTCTTAATCTGTAGAAACGAACTTATGGCATCTCTCGGCCTTTCTATTCGGCAATAGATTTGGCTGCGAGAGAGCCTATAAATTTTGCATCCTACTTCTTCCGCCGCATTCACAGAGAATGCGTGTCAATTATCAAACATGTTAGTAAAGGTGATAAGCCAAGGTCCAGACTACCACACATCATATCCTTTCGATTCCCGACTATTCTAGCAGCACAGCCACCACCCCGAGGACCCATTCTACGACATGAGGAATCTGCCCAAATATTAGAGGACGATGAAGAAGAAGATGAAGAGATATTCCACCTTCTCCACCGAAAAAGAATCAGGATAATTTCATCCGATAGCGAAGTACAAGGTTCAGCGGCGAATGATAAGGCAGACGAAAAAGAAGAAGAAGCTAACGAAGAAGAAACCTTTCACGACACCGCAACCTCCATGCATCATGAGTCTTCAGCACAGTCCTCTTCATAACAACAACAAGACCAAGAGGCTCCAACCGAATCTGACACAAGCTCATCAGAAGAAGCATCTCAGCAACAATCGGAGCAGGAAAAGCAAGGAGATGAAGAACATATAATTAAAGAAGTTTTTGAGGAACTGCTTAAAGCAATAGAGTCCACAGCTGCCGACACCGCTGACACACAACAAAGCACAGAAAAGGTAACAAAATCTCACTCTGTTCTTCCCACTCCCCCACCGGAACCTCCAATCAACCCAATTATCCCTACTCCACCCATTCTTCTCGAAGAACCCACTACCTCTTCTTCCTCATCCCCAAATTACTCACCACCGACCTTTGAGCAGCTCCTCACCGCATCCTCATCTCAACCTCGTCCTCATCTTCCACTTCCTTCGACTCCTATGATATCAGAACTTGCAACCATGGGTCAAATGTTGATCCACTTATCACAACAACTGCCGGCACATATGAAACAAGTGACAGATACTATCCGTGACAAATTTCAACACAAGGTGGATGTACTGGAGGCGGACATTAGTCCTCTACAAGAAGAATTAATAGTAGCTAAAGGCAAAAACCAAGCCTTACAAGAACAACTTAAGGAGTTACAAGGCCGAATGGTCGAACAGGTAGAAGTTACCACTCAAAGAGATGCAGCACTGGCAGAGATCAGACAAAAAAGACGAGTTTCTAAATAATGCAAATGTCGAAATCATTCAGTTAAAGCAAGAGATATAGGACAAAGAAGATGCAAGAGTAGCTTTAGGGAATCTGTTAGAAGAAACAAGACAGACATTGGATGAAGTGGTACAACGAGGCCAAGAACAGCACGATCTGGCTATGAAAAGTGCTGATGAACTCCAGAGATGCAAGACAGATTTATATGAAGTAAACAATATTTTCAAACGAGTATTGACTGAGGAAGCTCAATGACAAAAGATAATATCAGATCTTCGCAGAGAAAGAGATGCCTACTCCAGAACAATCCAGTTCCAAAATCAGCAGATCGACAGAAAAGACAACCAACTTGACAATCAGAAAGAAAGATTGGCCAAGATGGATAAACAACTTGCAGAGATAAAAGTATCCAAGGATGCGGCCTTATCAAATGAATTTTATTTACAAGAGGCCTTTCTGCATATGCAGGCAAAAATTTTGTTGGCCGAAGTAATTTCCCTAAGTTCTGTAAGAACAGATGCACAATTAGTAGAACCTGATACTTTGAAACAGATGTTAGAATCTTTAAAAAAGAAAATCCCCCAAACCTTTAGATTAGCCAGATCCATGTATTTAGAAGGCATTATAGATGAACCGTAATTTTGATAAACATGCGGGTTCGAGTCCACCGTGCGTGCCAGTGTTAGTCGGCCGTCGGATTGGCGATTGTAAAAAACTAAATCTTGTTCGCACGAACAAAAGGTTGTTACACCGATACTTGTAATCTATATGAAACAATGAAAAAGAGACGCTCCAGTGATGTTCCGTGAGATCACCAGACTGTCTGTCTAGGTGATTTGTCTGTGACGTTACTCTGTATCGAGCTGGTTAATGTGGATTATCTTGTCTCATTCCTGTTGTCTATTGGTACATGTTTCTGTTCGTGAGTCACCTAGACGTTTCGTTGATCGTTAGACAGTTATCTAAGCGAGTTGTTCTGCGAAGTTTCTGTTGCTATTGGTCTGTTGATTAAGCATATCGTAGTGTCGCTCTTGCTTATAAGGTACTGTCACTTGTTGGATGAAGTTTGTGTAATTGCGGCAGTGCTCTGAGAACTCTGAGTCGTATTGTGTTATCTTAGGTGTTGAGGTTTGTCCTCCTACGGTAAAGGTTAACTACACTAAGGTTTGTCTTGAGTTGCGTACTGGATCCTCAGTACTGTGTGTCTGAGACTATTGAGTTCTTCTGTGTCTTCGGTTTTGTTTGATTGTTTGTACTTATTCGGTGAAGGTTGAATTACTCATATTGTCCTTATCGCTATAGTAGTTTGCATTCGGAACAACTATTGAGTTAATCAAAGTAATTCTGTGTTGCGGTACTGAGTAAGTCCAACACTGTATGCCAAGGGAATGTTACGAAAGTATGGTCAGTAACTTTGGAGAGTTTGATTGAGTACTATAAGAGTGTAAGTGTAACAGAGTCTTGATAGAGTTTTGAGCATCAGTATACTGCTGTGTGTGAGTGGTTAGTCTGGGAACCAAGTATGGGGCCTCTGTCTAACAGACCCCTTCCACCCCCAAGAACCCAATAAATAAATGTTTAAACGCGCTACTGACAGCTAGTTCCGCGTTTAACATTTTAACACAAACAACAGTGTTCATGTTTTTTTTCCAATTCTACGAAATGTACTAACCTAATTATTATAGCGAATCGCAGAGAGCCATGTATTGCTTTGCGACCATTCAATTGCCTTCGTCGAATCCAGAAAGCATTCAAACAATATTAGGAAAATAATGTCTCTCCACAACGTCCAACAACCATCGATTCTTCCGTACGAACATTTGCACCTTAATATATTTTTTGTTGAAGATGAAAGTGTGCATTGTACATTAAAGGTAAAATGTTGAAATGTGAATTAGAAACTTCGTTCAAACTGTGCATGCATTTATTTTTCTCATATCCTGTAACGAGGTTTGGATCTCAACACCCCTTGAACAATTCGTATTTCACTTTTCAGATACTTGAGATAAGCGAAACATTATGACTATTTTGTTTTATGTTCCGAACTCATTTCATATGTAATCACAGAATTGTATATGTTGATTGTATACGCAAAATGTAATTGTGCTAATACAGAAAATGAAAAAAACCTTTTCTTTTCTACTGATTCTGTCAGGCACCCGAATAAGAAAGGTTTATGACTCGAGTCAAGAATAAGAAAAAGAAGCTTCATGCACAATGTATAGAATGGAGGAAGATGTCACTTGTCACTACTTCTTTTCAGATCTAGTGGGAAACCAAGGGCATCATCCCAAAAGAATTTACCAAATAAATTGTCAAAAGACTTCTTTGCTTCGTCTCCTTTCCATGCGTCATGAAAGAGAAGCTAGAACTATTACAACAATGGCCCAAATTCTTCTTCGGCTGTCGTCAGGATTAATCACACAAGAGCAGATTTCAACATGAAAGACGCGGTCCCTTCATGAAGAATGCATTTGCGCCATGTACTGGAGCCCATCTTTGTCATTTCCTGCACAAAGACAAGTGAGAGAAGATAATAATAGGCCTCTTCAACTACCTCTATATGAGTTTTAGATTGTCCTCCTGTTATCTCAAGCTTCAACCTGCGTTTTCTTTGTTCCCGGTCGAGAACAACCTCCTCCCAGCATGCGCCTCTTGGCCTCTCCAAATCCCATCAACACCTAGCGAAAAGAATGCTCTAGGAAATAACGTCTTCGATGTCACGAACTTCTGATCTATTAGATGTCAGACACTGATTACCAACAAATCTTTAGTTTCATGTGTTTTCTCAAGGCTCCGATGTTCCGAAGGTGGTAGCCATAGCTTCATCACATCCTACAGAGTACAACAGCTGTTAGACTTCAAGTTATAGCTGGTATGCATGATCATCAATTTATATCTCTCTCTGATTTATTGGCAGACGGAGAAGAATAATCACTTCATTGAATTCAGATGATAAAACGCGAACCCGCATATACCTCTCTTCCTTCGTTCGTGCGCTTCATGAACGCTCCATTATTACTTTAATTTTGCAAAAATTTGCGTAGCTTCAATAATTTATGTGCAAGAATTGTTCTCGTTCAATTAAGCAAAAGCTCATCTCGTTCCTCCTTCTTCAAGGAGTCAGCTCCATGATCTTCTTGTCCAGGTGTATCATCCTATCTCTGATTATAGCGAAGAGAAGAAAATAGAATGTCCCCCTAATCTTCTTCACTAGTCAAACTTTTACGAGAGCTGCCCTATCGACAACAACTCCGTGAGTAGATATATGCAAATAGCTCATTATATATCTGTCACCATAATCCAAATAGTATTGACTGCTTCCACATATCTCTTTTCTTGTGGCCAAAAAGCCCTCCTCCCTTTCTCCTTTGCATACCTGCCTACTGCTCCTCCCTCTAATGCGTTAACTGTTGGGGCACCCCACAGATCTCCTCTCTGATCGTTTATGAAGCACCAATTCATAAAAACCGAGACGTATTTCCAGCTTTTCATTTGCATGGATCCAATGCTCTTCCAATCTCGTGCCAACTGGACTTAAGTGCTCTACAAGACTGCACATGTTTCTTTCTTTGTTATTCCCACCAAGAATATTCTTCTTTTTCGTTTTTTCAATGAACGCGCTGTTTTTGAAAAATAAAACATTTCTAAGCATGCATTCTCATCCAAGTTCTATAGTTTCAAAACATGTTTTTGGTTCATAATTTCATTATAAAAGTGTACACGCATAAAACTCTCGGAAAAGATGGATGGATGCCTCAAGACATGAGTTGGTAACGCTAATTCTTGCTTTGTACCAGCCCTATTTTACTTTAGAGTTCATTTGTGAGTCCTTTTAGCTTTCCAATGACACTAAATAAGTGCCTATGTACTTTAGAGATGATAAGTGTAATGATTAATCCAAAACAATTAACTTTACAAGTCACAAGTCGTCAAAAAACTTGCAATTTCGGTTCACACACCTGCTCATTCTTAAGCTCAGTACTCCCAGCACAATTTCATTTAGAAAAAATCTTTTTGAGGGTATCTGATTAGCTTAAAGAGCTAATGATTCCAAGTAGAAGCACTTAAAATGATTGATTATACATAGAGCAATCAATTTAGCAAGTGATACATTACCCCCAACTTTTTAGGACCTGTGCAGAGATAGACAAGTGACTGCTTCGAGACACTTTTCTCCCAATTGGCTGAATATAATGTCTTAAAAATTTGTCATCTTGTAGTAGACTTTGAGTGTGTTCCAAGGAGATATAGAACATTGAAAATGGCGGAGAGATCAATAATATATGTGCAATACAAGCTCACCATTCTGAGTGACAAGGATAGAGATGAATGTAGATGTAATCATAAATGTAATGTATTATGTAACAAAATTGTACATGATCATTGGCATGACTATGATGCCCCATGATGGTGATAGGTGTAGGCTATAGTGCGAGCCTCTCTATTACATCAAATGATCAACTCTAAGCTTAGTAATGGGGGCATACTGATCACGAGACTACAAGTCTCTTTAATAGATCTTTTCAAGGTTTTCATTTGGAAATTCAAATACACTTCCACCTAAAAGTTCCTCCTCTAAACAAGGCGATACTCCCTCAAAGAAACTCGTATCATAATGTTCTCCTAACGCCACGAGTTTAGTAGCATTTACAAAGATTCTTCTAAGTCAACTAACTTTTACAAGAGTTAATGGTTAAACCATAAGCAATGGTTCTTATGGATCTTCAAGAATTTGCACATAAAAGCTTTCAATGTCTAGCCACGTGTGAGGGCTTGGTACTTGCACCAATAGCTCCCCCTTGAGCCAAACATCTTGTCTTGTTCTTCTTCATTAATTGTCTTGAATGCCGTGCAATCCAATCATAGCTTTAAACCTGTAAAGTGTAGTACCATCAAGTGCTTTGGTCAATAAGTGTGCACCTGTCATATTAGTTGATACATATGCAAGTTGAATCTCCTTGCTCAATAGCTTCTCTCTCACATAATGGTAGTGAAATTCTATATGCTTGGTCCTAGCATGATAGATCCGATTTGCTACAAGATGTAAAGAACTTGTATTGTCACCAAAAATCATTGGTGAGTTAGAATGTAGTCCAAAATTTGTATATAGCAATCTGATCCATATGGCTTCTTGAGTAGCATTTGCTAATCCTCTATATTCAGCCTCTGTTGAAAACAAAGCAACACTGGCTTGCTTCTTGGAAGACCATGAAATGGGCTTATCACCTGCAAATGAAAGGTAACCTGAGGTACTCCTCTTGTCATCTTTACAACCTATCCAATCTACATCTCAATATATTTTGATGTCCAAATCTGAAGTATATGGAAAGTATAAACCTTGATTTTGAGTACCCTTGAGGTACTTCAAGATTTTCTTGGCAGCTTCCAAGTGAGGTGAAATAGGATTGTGCATAAATTGACTTAAGACACTTAGTCCATAAGCAATGTCAATCCTTGTCAATGTAGCATAGTTTAGGCTTCCTACTATGCTTTGATCCTGTGCAATATTTTCAAGTACATCATCTTCACGAGCACTTGAATTTTTATTTACCTCCATAGCAGTGCTAGCTATCTTAGCATTCTCAGAGTGAAACTTCTTCAACATGTCCTACACATACTTCCTTTGATTAATGTAGATTCCAAAATCTGTATAGACCAATTCGAGTCCAAGAAAATACTTCAGTGACCCTAGATCACTAATTTTGAATCCTTTCATCCTTTGGTTCTGGATGTGTTTGATGCCATTGGCATCACTACCTGTAAGTATGATATCATCAACATACACACATAGGTATATCACCTCTGTCAAACAGAGAAGTATCTACTTTACTCATGATGAATCCTTGGTCTTGAAGATAGGTAGTCAACCTATGATTCCATGCCCTAGGTGCCTGTTTGAATCCATACAATGCTTTGTTCAATTTACACACATATGTGACCTTATTTGAGTCTTCATAACCAGGAGGTTGAGACATGTACTCCTCATCTAAGATCCAACCATTAAGAAAAGCATTTTTCACATCCAATTGGTACATATTTCAATTCCTTGATGTAGCCACACTTACCAATACCCTGATGGTTGGCATTTTGGCCATAGGTGAGAAGGTCTCTTCATAATCAAGGCCTTGGGTTTGTGAAAAACCCTTAGCCACAAGTCTAGCTTTATACCTATTTATTGATCCATTTGAGTTTTTCTTGATTTTCTAAATCCATCTAGAACCAATTACCTTCATAGAATCCTTCTTTGGCACTAGCTCCCAAGCGTCATTCTCCTTGAGTGCTTCAATTTCTTCATCCATAACTTCCTTCCATTCTCCCTTGGTCTTTGCCTCTTCATATGATAATGGCTCTTCAAATGATAAGTCTTTAGCAAGATAAATGGAGTGCTTGGTAACTAAGGAAGTATTGTACCCATATCTGATTGGCTTCTTGCTCTCCCTTTGATCTTCTAATTGCTTGGTTGGTTGATTCAGGTATGTCCTCCAACTTCTTCATCTTAACCTTGCCTTTTGATTTCCATGCCTTGAATTCTTCTAGGTTGATGATGTCTTCATCATTTAATTTGATTTCTTCAATCTAGTTTGCCTCCTCCTTGGTGAGGCTTGGAAACTCCTCTTCCAGGTCATATGGCAACTTAACTTTCCTGCATTCACTTTCAAATTAAGATTCATTCTCATCAAACACATCTCTACTAACCATAACTCCTTTGTTGGATGGATTATAAAACCTCTACCATTTCTGATTTAAATCATACCCTATGAAGATGCACTTCTCTACCTTAGGATCTAGCTTACCTCTGATTTGAGATGGGATATGTATATAAGCAACACATCCAAAAATCTTGCAATGATCAAATGATGGACTTCTAGCATTTCATGATTCATATGGGGTCAACCCATCAAGTGATTTGGATGGCAACCTGTTTATAAGATAAGTGGGAGTAGATACACGCTCTGCCCATAAATAATTTGGTAATTTTTTTTATTTAGCATTGACCTATCTATTTCAGCAATCAACCTATTTGTCCTCTCTCCCACCCCATTTTGCTGAGGGGTATATCTTCTTGTAATTTCCCTTTTGATTCCTGTATCCTCCAAGAATGCATCAAATTCATTCGAGAAGTACTCACCTCCTCCATCTGACCTTAGTCTCTTTAGGCTTCTTCGTGTTTGGTTTCCACAAGTGCAAGATACTTCTTAAAGCAACTAAACACTTCATCTTTGTGCTTCATAAAATATAGGATAGTCCACCTATAGAAATCATCATTGAAAGATACATAATACCTTGATCCAAAAATTGAAGGATCCTTTGTCCTCACACATCTGTGTGGACAAGCTCCAAGTAGTCCTCATGCATGTAGCCTTTCTTTAAGAAGGGTAACATGTGTGATTTTGCAAACTGACATGCACCAGATTTAAAGATCATGTGTTGCTTGGATACATTAGGTATCCAAAGCACACATTGATCTCCACATATTTTCTTTAAGGTTCTCTCACTAATATTCCATAATCTTTTATGCCAAATCTCAAGCTTTGACAATGTTTGATATTTGTAATTATAAAGTGCAATATTTTTTGTATCTTCAATTTCAAATGTAAATAACCTACCTATCTTTTCTCCTTTGGGAATTCTTTTGAATCCATGTTGGGGATCCTCCGCAAATGCTCCATATTTGTTGAACCTAACTTGCAAAACTTTTTGCATAATTTGTCCAAATTTCTTGGTAATTGTAGGTACATATAGAATCTTGGTCAACAAATTTCTATTTCCATCAGAGGTTTTAACATTTCCTACCTTGACCGCTGAATGCTTGGTGTCATCACCTGTTTGCATTTGGTGCTTTCCCTGGGGTTCCTCAAGGTCGAAGAGAAGAGCTACATTGCCTGCCATAGGGTTTGAGCATCCCGAGTCAATGTAGAAGAGATGGTCATCATTCATACCTTGCTTTGAAGTCATGTTCATAATAAGAAGGGAATCCTCTTGACCCCTTGTGTATTTGTTGTAGTCTTTCCTTGATTTGTAGCCTCCTTGGTAGTTTTTGTAATTGTTTTTGTAAAATTTTTGATGGTTGAACCTTCCTCTTGATTGTGTGTAGCCACCTCTTCGGAAACCTCTACCTCTTTGATTCTTGAAGTTCTTGTAACACTCATCTGTGGTGTGATTTGATAGACCACAATATTACATGGAGAAGAGTTGAAAGGTCTCCCCCTTCCTTGCTTAACTCCTCTTCCACTACCTCTTGAGTTCCTACCTCTACTGCCAAAGAGTTGTTATCTCTTGATGAATCTCCATTTTTGTTGAGCTTGGCTTCATGGGTAAAGAGTGTTGATATATTTAGGTAGTGATGTGTGTGAACACTCTAGGACCGTTGGGGAACTTTTTTCCCTCTTTAGGAGGTTTTTTCCCCCGCCTTGTATATACGCCTATTGCCCTAATGGGCTGCTTATCTTTGTACATTCTCTAGTAATACATTCAGTATTGTGTGTTGTGCTCCAAGCTTCTTCTCCTTCCTTGTGATGTTCGTGTGGTTCCGCAGATGTCTATCTCCAACAATTGGTATCACAGCAGGTCTTCGCTTCATCTAGGGCACTGAGATCAAAACAGCTTCGCTCTATGGTGCCAAAATCACGATCTGAGCTCGTTTCAACCTCCAAACGCACTGTCGCAGCGCTTCTGCAGGCTATTTCATCTTTTTGTTCCAAAGGTATATACCTGCTTCTGTTCGCCAGTATAAGCATCTCAAAATCTGCTACACATTTAGCAGGACTCGTCTGCACAGTTCCGTTCAACTTTTTGAGATACAGTCAGTTTTCTACATCAAGGTATTTTAGTCACCGGCCATGGCTCAAAGTAGTGATGTATTCTGTATGTTGGCTATTGAGGATAAGTTGGATGGTACCAACTACCTGTTATGGGCTTCTATAATGCGACATGTGTTGGTTGCAAAAGGACTGTGGAACATTGTGTAGGGTGTTGAAAAACGTCCTATTACACCTGCAACTGTTACAACTACAGGTACTGAAGCTGATGTAGAAGGTGTCAAAGATGATGATATTCTGCATATTCCTGTTCGTGCTATGGTTTTTGCTGCACCTACTGTAGAGCAGATTCGCTGGGATGCCAGAGATGCCCAAGCACATGCATTGATAACTTTGTCTATCAAATGTGCCATTATTCCTCACATTCGCTCTTGCAAAACAACTAAGGATGCTTGGGATACACTTACCACATTGTATCAAGCTAGGAATGAGGCTCGTGTTGCTTACCTCCGAAAAGAGTTGGAGAGTGAGCACATGAATGAAGGTGATTCTATGGACAGTTTCCTAACGAAGATCAAAGCCTTGAAGGAATAGTTGATTTCTGTTGATGAGGTTATACCAGATAGCTCACTTGTGCAGACCGTTCTGAATGGTCTTCCTGATTCATATCAGAGTTTTGCTTCTACTCTTCGGTTGATGATGAAAGGCAATCCGAACGCCTTATCATTTTAGGAGTTAGTCTCAGTTTTGTTGCAAGAAGATCAGTCCAGGCAGAACATGTCTATTATGGGAGTTGCAGATCAAGCTTTCCAGGGTAGTCAAAAGGGCAAAGGAAAATGGAGCTCTTCAACTAGTAAGTAGAAATCTGCTAATTCTACATATTCGAAGAAGGAAGATAAACATGAGAAGAAACCAGAAAAGCAGAAATTGTTTTGTAGGTACTGTAAACGGAATGATCATATCATAAAGAACTGTCCAAAAGTGGCTGCTAAAGAGGCAAAGAAGAAAGAGGCTGGAATGGTTGTTGTAGAGGCCTCTACACCAAAAACAGAGTCTACTAATCTTGTGCAAGAAGAAGAATGGGCGTTTACTATTGTCTGCTATTTTGACCCATCTTCTCATGAGCACTGCATGTCTATAGTAGACTCAGATGTTTGGTATTTTGATAGTGGGGCGACCAAACATATTACCTCGCAGTGCAGTTTCTTCTCTTCACTCGGGCTTGCCCCTACGAGGAATACTGTTACATGCGCCAACAACTCCTCTTATCCTGTTATGGGAGTTGGTAAGATCATTTTGACTACTACTGATGGTAGTTCTTTCACTTTGTCAGATGCTTTATTTGTGCCAGGGATCAAGAAGGACCTGTTATCATTTTCTGCATTAGCCAAGATTGGCTTGGTTGTGAAATTTGTTGATGACACGTGTACAGTTCATGATCTGTCAAATGGCGATGTGATTATTGCTTCTGGCATTTTATGTCCTGGGTTGTATAAGCTCATAGACTATGAAAGGTCAGTAAATGATTCGACATGTGCAGTAAATGATTCTTAGGCTATGTCAGATGCAAAGCTTTGGCATGCACGCTTTGGTCATGTGAATTTTGCTAGTTTGCTACGCCTCCAGAAATATGAAATGATGTCCTCTTTGCCCAAACTTGAGGCACCTGGAAAACATGTTTGTGAAGGCTGTATTTTGGGCAAAATGCAGCGTTCATCCTTTCCAAAAGATGGTTCAGTTTAGGCTACTCAGAAGTTCCAGCTTGTACATAGTGATATTTGTGGTCCTATGCAAACACCTTCTTTTGGGAATTATCTTTACTTCGTTACTTTCATCGATGATTTTTCTAGGCATGCATGGGTATATCCATTGAAGGCAAAGTCCAAAGTGTTCATGTGCCTCAAACAGTTTTTGGTTTTGGCTGAAAATCTGTCAGCATGTAAAATGGGCACCCTCCGTCCAAATCGAGAGGGGGAATATATGTCTTCTGATTTTAATGCATTTCTGGCTGAACGTGGGATAAAACACCACTGTGCAGTGCCGTATACACCTCAACATAATGGAGTTTCTAAACAAAAGAACAGGTCACTCATGGAGATGGCGAGGTGTATGGTCAAGAGTCAGGCTTTACCACATGGTTTCTAGCTTGAGGCTGTCATGTGTGCAGCATATCTACTGAACACGTGTCCCACTAAAGCAATGTAGTCTATCACTCCATATGAGGCTTGGCATGACCGCAAGCCATCTGTTGCTCATCTGCGTGTTTTTGGTTGTCTAGCATATGCATTAGTGCCTGAACAACATCGCAGAAAATTGGATGATAAAGAAGTAAAATGTATTTTTGTTGGGTACAGTTCTGAAAGTAAAGGCTATCATCTGTATCATCCACAGAATAAACGCATTCTGGTTAGCCATGATGTTGTTTTTGTGGAGGATGCTATTCAACCATTGCTCTGATGTACTAAGGAGACATCTCAGTTAGCTCCAAAGACATGTATGATACTTTGCTCCCTCTATTTACAGGTGGACAGTCTAGTGCTGGTCCTAATGAGGCAACTTCTCAGCCTTTGCAGGTTTCATGTGATGATGCAGATCATTACATCTCTGATGCAGATTTACATGATGCACTTATTGATTAGAGAGCAGTTATTGAGCAGTTAAGAACTATGCCAAAATGGCTGGAGCAGACCTTGTGTGATAGAAAATTAGATGCACCTCTGTCATATCGTACTCGATCAGGCTCTCATAGTGCCTCTTTTGCATCAGATTGCTATGATATGGATCCATCTAGTCTATGTGATGAGACTGAGCGTGTTTTGTTTGATGAAGCACAAAATTCAAAAAATTGGATGGCTGCTATGCAATGTGAATATGATGCAATAATGAAGAATGGTACTTGTTCTTTATGTGACTTGCCTCCTGGCAAGAAGGCCATTGGCACTAAGTGGGTATACAAGCTGAAGCGAAAACTTGATGGTATAGTTGACAAGTATAAGGCTAGGCTTGTTGCAAAGGGTTATGTGCAGGAAAGAGGCATTGATTTTGATGAGACCTTTGCACCTACATGCCGTATGACTACTGTTCGGAGCATCTCTGCACTTGCAGCCCATCATGGTTGGAATGTACATCAGTTGGACATTGAAACAGCATTTCTGAATGGTGACTTGCATGAAGAAGTGTATGTTTTTCAGCCCCGTGGCTTTGTGCTGAAAGGGCATGAAAACCAGGTGTGCAGGTTAAAGAAGGCATTACATGGTTTAAAGCAAGCACCACGTGCTTGGTATGAGAAGATACATGCCTATGTGATTGCACATGGTTTTGAGAACAGTCCAGCTGAAAGCACCGTATATGTTAAGCGTGCTAATGATGATGTGCTTCTGATCATTGTGGTTTATGTTGATGACATGCTGCTCACTGGTCCTCATGAGAGGCATATTGCTGATTTTAAGGCTGATTTGCATGCCTCATTTGAGATGTTTGATTTGGGGCTTTTGCATCACTATTTCGGTATTCAGTTTTTTCAAGTTGATGGTGGAATGGCTTTGTGTCAAATGAAATATATTGACACATTATTGAAACATTTTGGCCTTGAAGACTGTAAGCCTATTGCCACTCCTATGGAGACAGGTTTATGATTGAGTCTTCATGATGGTGGAGATGCATTTGATGTTGTTCTCTATGAGCAGGCTGTTGGATGCTTGATTTACTTATGCATTACTTGGCCAGATATTCAGTTTGTTGTCTCACAAATGAGCAGGTTTATGCATTGCCCAAGAGTCAAGCATTGGTAGGCGCTTAAGCGTATCTTTCGCTACTTGAGTGGTACTCGGCTACTTGGGTTGTTTTATCCCAAGGGGGAACACTACCGCCAGATTTGCATGCTTTTTCTGACTCTGTTTGGGTTGGTTGCTATGACACTCGTGTGTCCACTAGTGGCTTTTGCTTCATGCTTGGTAGCTCACGTATATCTTGCTTGAGCAAGAAGCAGCCTATTGTGGACACTTCCAGTTGTGAGGCTGAATATAGGGCAGCTTTCACAGCGACTGTTGAGTGTGTGTGGCTCAAACGCCTTATGGCTGATTTGGGTGTTGGTCAGTCTTCTGCCACCAACATCTTCACTGATAGTCAGAGCGCATTGGCAGTTGCGATGAACCCTGTGTTCCATGCTCGCACTAAGAACATTGAGGTGCATTATCACTATGTTAGGGAGAGGTTCTCTACTGGGGAGATCAGCTTGGCATATGTGCCCATGCAGGAAAACATTGCAGACCTTTTCACGAAGGCTCTACACAGGGAGAAGTTTGAAGCTTTCCAGCAAAGCTTTGGGCTTACTTCCTTTTGTGGAGTGACTTCCACATAGCTTGGCACTTCCTTATACATGAGTGCTAGCTACTTGTTCACCGCATCACTCCCAAGGGGGATTTGTTGATATATTTAGGTAGTGATGTGTGTGAACACTCTAGGACTATCGGGGCACTTTTTTCCCTCTTTAGGAGGTTTTTTTCCCCCGGCTTGTATATACACCTATTGCCCTAATGGGCTACTTATCTTTGTACATTCTCTAGTAATACATTCAGTATTGTATGTTGTGCTCCAAGCTTCTTCTCCCTCCTTGTGTTGTTAGCGTGCTTCCGCAGATGTCTATCTCCAACAAAGAGTTGCCCCATGAGTGTGGTAAGATGTGGAATTCGCATGTACAAGTCCATAGTAATTGTGAAGCTTTCCCATTTGTCATCTGCCTTGATCCCATTGATTACTTGTCTCACAATCTCCTCCTCTTCAATCTCCTCTCCTATGCTTGCCAATTGGTCAGCCACATCCTTAAATTTGGTCACAGATTTGGAAATACTTTGCTTAGTTTTCTTCCTTTGAGTGGTGAAGTCAATTCAGAATTGGCTCTTCATAGGCCTTGTGTTTCAAGAAAAATATGAAGAAAATGTATCTGAAGTCTCTTGGGATGTCTTACAATTACTAATATTTGGAAGAAGGAAGTAAGAAATAGGGTTAAATAAGTATGACCTTGCTAATGCATCTTTGGCACACCGTGAGTTGAGCCTTTCAAGATCCTCTCTTGAAGGTTGTCCTTTGCTCCTAAAAATGGACATCTCATCTCGTGATATGTATCCATACAGACTCGTTCCTTGCAAGTATGTCTTCATCCTCAAGGACCATGGTTGGTAGTTGTTCCTATCCAATTTATTAGTAAAAGAAGGAAAACCATCTCCCATTTTACCTAAAGTTGCTCTGATACCACTATTGGAAAAGATGGATGGACACCTCAAGAAATCAATTGTTACTGCTCATCCCTGCTTTGTACTAGCCCTATTTTACTTCAGAGTTTTGTTGTGGGCCCTTTAATCTTTCAAATGACACTAAATAAGTGCCTATGTACTTTGGAGATGATGGGTGTAATTATTAATCTAAAACAGATAACTTTACAAGTCACGTCTTCGAAAACCTTGCTATTTTGGTTCACAGACCCGCTAGTTCTTAAGCTCAGTACTCCCAACATAGTTGCGATTAGAAAAATTCCTTCTGAAATGATTGACTATACACAAAGCAATCAATTTAGCAAATGAAACATTACCCCTGACTGTTTAGGACCTTTGTAGAGACAGACCAGTGACTGCTTCGAGATGCTTTTCTCGCAATTGGCTAAATGGAATGTCTTAAATATTTGGCAGGTTGTAGTAGACTATGAGCTTGTTCCAATGAGCTATAGAACATTGAAAATGGTGGAGAGATCACCGCGATATGCGCAATACAAGCTCAATGTGAGTGACAATGAAAGAGATGAATGTAGATGTAATCATAAATTTTTTGTATTATGTAACAAAGTTGTACATGATCATTGGCATGACTATGATGCCCAATGATGGTGATAGGTGTAGGCTATAGTGTGAGCCTCTCTATTACATCAAATGATCAACTATAAGATCAGTAATGGGGGCACACTAGCCGCGCGACTACAAGTCTCTTTTATAGATCTTTTTGAGGTTTTAATTTTGAAATTCAAATACAATTCCACCTAAAATTTTCTCCTCTAAACAAGGAGATGTTCTCTCAAAGAAACTCGTATCATAAATTTCTCCTAACTCCACGAGTTTAGTGGTATTTACAAATATTCTTCTAAGTCAAGTGACCTTTACAAGAGTTACTGGTAAAACCATAAGCAATGGTTCTTATGGATCTTCAAGCATTTGCACATAAAACCTTCCAATGTCTAGCCAAGTCTGAGGGATTGATACTTAAACCAACAAAAACTGCTCAACATGTTTGAACCTAGCATAATTTTTACACGATCTCTTACAGTTCTCATTGCCTTTTTCTTCTTGATAGATTTTTCAATCAAACCTTAAAAAGTTGTTATTCCTTTTGAATGTTGTCCCAATCCTATAGGAGATTCTTTCATTTGTCTAAGGACTTCAAACTTGGAAGTAAACTGCAACAAATTTTTTTTCTACATCATTCTAATGTAATATCTTTTTTGGATAATTCATGTATTCCATATAGTTCTTTCACAACTCCTAGCAATTTTGCATACTCATGAGTGATGGCAGTATTAGGATGGATGTTATAACCTAGAGTCTTAGTAGTTCAAGCTTAGTGAGAGTGTTTGGATTAATGTTCTCCATGGGGAAAGCTTCTAGAATATTATAAAGAGAGCATGTCTTGAACGCACAGTATATAGGTAGAAGAGCAAGAGAAAAAACTTCAAACTTGTTGAATGCTTTCGTAGTGGCCATTTTATTCTCATGATAGTTTTGTAATCCATCCACCTTGCCCAAGCCTAGTTGCTAGGCTATGATAGTCATGTTACACTATAGGAGATTTGAACTCAACTTTGAGCAAGGAGTGTGATGGGCTAACCACTTGCCCAAAAAATCCATTGTTGAGGATTACTTTCTTATTCTCCTTGGTAGGGTGCAGTTAAACCATCATCTTTCTATCAAGGGTGTGGTTCAACCATCTGCTACCTATCATTTTATTACACTAACCCCCTTTGGTCAAGATGGCGAGCGGCTTTTTCTATGCTATTAAATGTTTGTCCATAACTACAAACTCTTGAAAGCACATAAACACTTTTGATTTTTTTTCCAATGGATAAACCTATTCATTGGAAAATGCATCAATGGGAGTCAAGAATCATAGGTAGTTCCCAAGTGAAGATGTCTAGATAGGAGCATAGACATTACTAAGAACAAGTTGTAATTTATGTGCAGCTCTAATTGAACCATCTTTTGGGAAGGAAGAATGCTACATTGTGCCCAAACTACAGCCTTCATGAACATGCTTGGATGGTACCTCAAGTTTGGAAACAGAGGAAACAATTTCAAATTCCTACAAGAAAATCCACCTAGGAAAATGTACATGAACAAAGAAGTTCATGGCAAACCTTTGCATCTGACATAGCATGAGGATCATGAATATCACATGTTAAAGAATTCACAAATCTCACATACTTTGTGAGCTTATATAGACCAGGACATAAACTTCCGAAAGCAATGATAACTCTCCATTCGAGATAGACATCCATCATCAAAAAATTTGACAACCAATTCAATCTTCATTAGTCTTGATAACTCTCCATTCGAGATAGACATCCATCATCAAAAAATTTGACAACCAATTCAATCTTCATTAGTCTTGAAATCGATAAATTATTTTTCTTCTTCATTGGTATATATAAGGCATTTTACAATGTGAAAGAACAACCATCATTGGTAGTTAGACGCATCTTTAAAACTCCCATTAAAGAGAGGAAAACGTAGTTTGTATATGAGCAAGCTCAATTGACACAAAGAAAACATCGTTAGGTGATATGTTCGGTTGCATAACAATGAAAGTATCAAACATCCAAGCCTTTTACAAACATAGAGTGCTTGAGAGAAGAAAATTCTATGCTTGTAGATCATTTACCTTATAATATTTACAAAGTTGTTTCGATTTTTCTTACTTCTTGTCAACTTTATCTTCCTTGTTTGATTATGCAACATTAATAGATTTATGTGTACTTGTAGATGAGCTTTGATTACCTTTTCTCTTTTGATTAGCTAGAAAATCTTGATCTGCAACACATTATTGACTATTATGTCTCGATTAACCTTTCCTTTCATCATCAAAGAAAGATAGAAGTGAAAATTTGATATGAATTTGGCAAATTGTTAAGAATGGTGTGAAGAAGCAAACTATCTGGAAAGAATGCATTGGCACAAATCAACTGCTTCTTAAAATCGATTGAATCAACTTTATTCATCACCTCGCTCTCTAATTGTTTATGGAGGTAAGAAACACAAGCTTGGTTGATTCCCTCATATAAAGTTGCAAGAACTTAGCATCTGTTGTTGTCTTATAGTTTCAATGTGAAGGATAATGGTATGTTTTGTAGACAAAGCTATAAATGCTTGTGTCTATGCATCTCTACTTTCCAAAATACATGCTCTATAGTATATGCAGTAGGATCTGCAAGACAACCAAAAACTTGAAGATCATTTTCCTCAACACCATCTATATCACCTTAAATCACTATATTTTTTGGTGTACTAGGAAGTTTTTCAACACATTATAAAATATTCCACAACCTTTTTTGTTACCAATACATCATGACTCATGTATGAACATAATGGGTAATTATTACAATCCAATTTACCCTCAATATCCAACATATGGAGTACACATCACTTTCAGCCATGGTGACTAACTAAGAAAAAATTGATTGTATATCAAAACCCTGAATATAAATACAATAACAGTATTACGTAGACTTCCACCAGACTTCCACTAGACTTTGTGGTGCTTGTGCTAGCAAGCCAAAAGTTGTACATATTGTTGGCACAAAAGGATGTAGTTTCCTACATATGCACTACAATAGTGCATTTGGAGGCTGAAAAAAGCTCAAATAAAAATGCAAAATGAGAAATTAGAGGTATTATGAAATCCTTATCACCGTGATTATGGCGAGCAATTTTCTTGGGATTTTGAGACTGACAAAAGGGGTGTGGCAAAACCCTCAAAAAAGTCTTGACTTGATCTAATACCAATTGTTAGATTTTAAAGTGTGAAAAGCCACATAAAAATGTAAGGAAGAAGAAGTAGAAGCTTGTAGAACCGATAGAGCTAGAAATAAGAAGACTCATTATTGAAGTCCATCATTCCACAAGATTCATTATTGAAGCCCATCATTCCACATAATTAAGTACTGTACTTTTTAGACAATTAAACAAGAGAGTACCTTTTTTGATCCTCATGGATCCATTTATGTAAAGGAAAAGCAATTCGATTAGCTGAAGAGTATGTTCAAGATGTCATATTCCTTAAGATTGACTTTGACAAAGCTTATAATAGACTCGCGGGGGACGTCATTCACGAATCTCTTAAAGACTCCTCGACTAAAGCCATAAATTAATAAACTTGATCTCAACATTGTTGCCAAATATATCAGTACAGACAAATATCAATGGCCATCTTTCTGAAGCTATGAAATAGAATGTTCTATCAGGCAAGGATGCCCCTTGGCCCATCTTCTCTTTGCGATCAATGTTGGTGGTCTCAATTGCCATCTTAGACATCACGAACATTTAGGTATCATTCAAGGCCTCTTTCTTCGACTTAATCAAAACCGGATGATCGTGAGACTATTTGCTAATGACACAAATCATGTTGCACATAACCAGCATGCCAACATTGATACCCTTTCGTATTTCCTAAAGACATCGTTTCAATGGGTTAGTGATGGAACTAGGCTCTTTCTAAGTTTGATGACAAGCTGGTATATTAGAAACATATGCTGAACAACCTAGTGGGGCCAGCTATGGTGGTTAACATGTTCCTTTTTTCTTTGATTACTTCCTTTCTCTCTCGCTAGAGACTGAGGGACCAAGAGATTGTCAAATTGGAAAGAATGTGTACAAACTTTCTCAAGATAGGAGACCCTAACAAAATGGTTTTTCTAGATTTAAATGACTACTTCCATAAGATGAAAAGATCAACCTAGTTTGGGCATTCTAGACATTGAAAGAATGCCCAATAAAATGCCTGCCAAATGGTTAATCAAGGAATGGAGAAACAGGGATGCTTAAAGGGCCAATTTGATTTTAGAGAAGTGACCGTTCCTCTGGTTGTAGGCCTTCGATGATGGAAGGGTCTTTATCTTCTCAATATTTTGTTCTCCCCCTATCTAGTGACTCCCAAAGGTTGAAGCTTAGTTGGCTCCCTATGGAAGAGTTGGGAAAAGGTAAAACAGTTAATGAAGATCAATGAACATTGGAAATGGGACTGGATATTAGAAAAAATGATTTGATCTAGTTTCCTATCAAGGGTATCCAAGGTGTTGACTCTTGGCACCTCGAAAAGGCTAGGAAGATTTGGGACAAAGGTTTTGGTTTGTGGAAACACCTCTGGAAAGCAAGAAACATAGCATTCACTACATTTGAGGACATTCACTTGGCTAGCAGAGTGGACTATGATGAATGGTCCCTACTATCGAGTAGATTCATTGCTTCAAGATGCTCAACGACTCACCTCCTTATTGTGCATGATGCGCCTCACCTTGAGGTTCTTAGATGGCACAATGGCAAGATTCTTGATAAAATATTGAGATTCAAGAAGAATATAGACCTTCATGTCATGCTTAATAGGAGATAGTGTCTAGATTGGTCATCTGTTAGGTGGGATTTGAAGTTTTAATCCCTTTTGCATCCACTCATTGAGGCTAAGAAATTAGTTCTTATGTGGCAAGTCCTCCAACAGTGAAGTTAGAACAATATAAAAGCTAACAAAATTTTTGTAGCTCCTCCATTGTGTAGATGATGCCTTCATGTGAATGAGGACTTGGGACACCTCTTCTTTTCTTGCCCCAAGTCAATGTTGTCTTGGCAGGACCATGGGAGAATCATGTTGTTACACTAACAAATCAACTAGAATCAAGTGTTATTGGGTGAAGTGATGGGCTGTTCCTCAACACTATCGAATGCTACGAGAGGTGAGACGCTCTCGAAGATCTTAAAAGAGAGGTGTGAGGCTAACTTTTGTAGCCCTCCTAAAGAATTTTTTATTGCAAAATCTCTTCTCCCTTTAGGCAAAAGAGTCTTCAATTGTAAGAAGCTTCCACCTTTTAAAGATTATAGAGTGTTTTGCCTCGAGACTAGCAAGATTAAAAGCAAGTGGGCCTCTCATTAAGGGGACGAAAGGGCTCTCAACCTTCTTTGTTATGTTTTCTAGGAAGTTTTAAGGAACTCATGGTTTGTGGGGTTCAAGGGGTCCCATGGGTGCTATGCCCTTTAACTTGTACAATTGCTCTTTCTATCAATTAGATTTTGTGAGAATAGGTTCTTGAAAATAAAAAACAAGAAAATACCCAAAAAAAATCCTCCCTGTGTGATTGAACCAAGTTACACAAATAATGTGTCTGATTCGAACACTTCAACTTTACAAAGATGATCAATCTGCATTTACAACATTCACTTACCCTTGCTGTAGATCAATACGATGGTCCTAATGTACCAAAATCTTTAGTAAACCGATTAGGTAAACCTAAGGAACGGTTAGGAAAAACTCTTGTGAATACGAAAACAGCGGCCTTGATTTAAGAGCTTGTCCATGTTCTACTTTTCTAATCTTGCTAAAAATCAAAGAGCACTTTTCTGTCGTTTGAGAGAGAGAGAGAGAGAGAGGTGCTGAATAGGTTTGAGTGACTTAGGCCAGCGCCCATCGTAAGAGATCGTCCATGATTCAAACAAACTTTTGTCGAATATTTTGTTTTGACTTTATCTCCAGAAAAATTCGACTTTGAAACTGATCGCATGAATATATTATTTTCTTCAAAGACTCTGGTTCTCGGGATATGGAGGTGCAACATAATCGGTGTACGGTATTTAGCTCGTCACATCAAGCCTGAGTTTCTCCCGCGGTGATCAATTGTGTAATGCAGCTAAGGTTTAACAAGTGGAGAGGAACGCCACAGACGATATTTAAGATCGTGACCATCGGCGTTGTCTTCTATATCATCGTCATCATCATCATCGTTATCAGCAGCCCTTGCGTGAAATTTTAATGTCGAAGCAAAGCGAATTTTGCCCTCATCCAGAGTGCTTAATGCCCCTCTTGCCGCTTTCAATCCACTTTGTGCATGGCTTGGCTCAAGTGTAAGGTTCTATAGAGATGGAGAAGTGTGGGATTTGAACTTGTAACCTATGGGCTATGAGTACAATGGGCTAACAACTTGCTCTCAAAAGCCATGCTTAAAGATTAGCTCCTAAACTTCCCTCTTAGGGTGTGGTTCAACCATCTTCTCTTGGACATATCTTGACTGTAGCACTCTTTTCCCCTTCTAGAGATCATTGTCCTCAATGATGAATCCTTGATCTCCCTTTCAAAGGAGGTCCTCACCCTTGCATAGTCACTTGAACCTTCTTGTTCTCAACCTTGGTTTCTTGAACCCTTTCTCTCAACCTTGGTCTCTTCAACCTTGCTTTTTCCTCTTCTTGCAACACTTGCCTACAGACTTGCCTTGTTCCCAATGCTTGTCTCTTGAGCCCTTGCTCTCAACCTTGGTCTATTGAACCTTGCATTTATGCTTGTTGGCCACTTGCCTATGGACTTTCCTTGTTCCCAACCTTGGTTTCTTGAGCCCCTTGTTCTCAACTATACTATTTTCAATCTGGTTCTCACCTATGCTCTGTATCTTTGATCCTAAATCTAATGCTTCCACTAGAAATGTTGTTTTGAGAGCTTTCAAATTATATGTTATATAAATAACTCTACCTAGAAATTGGGAGATACACTCTAATATCTTTTGGGCTTACCTTTGAAAGCAACACACGCCTTTCTATCCACCTTGCCCAAGCCTACTTTTTAGGCTCTGATACCAATTGTAAATTTGAACTCATAAGCCACCGGTTAGGAGTAGGATGGGCTAGCCACTTGCCCCAAAAGCCATGGTTGAGGATTACCTTCTAATTCTCTCTTTTAGTGTGTGGTTCAACAATCTTCTTCCTGATATATCTTGAGTCCAACACAAAGGAGGATCCGTATGAATCTTGTCCCCGATGTCATTGAATCAAACTCCATAAAGGCGGATAAGAGTGTTTTTTTCATAGAAACAATACAACTTGCATGATATCCAAATCAATATACATAATAGGGTGATGACGAAAAAATGTTCATGGTATCTATGCATCCTTTCTTTCAAATAGCAGTGATCTTTCTGTTACTCTTCTCAATTTAAGATATAACACGCTGAGAAAACTGTCTTTGATTTTGGAATGAACTCATAATATTGCATTCTGATGGAACTATGCAACATATGTTTTGTATCTAATACGGAAAGGGAATTCCAAATATTTAATATTTTCATAATGAAATTGTAGAGATATGCATGCTTTATATAATATTTTTTGGATACCCATGTGAACCGCACATGTATGAACGTTGAAATTCTAAGATCCATTATTAAAGTCCATCATTATAGAAAATGCAATGATGTAGGTGTGAGGTAATTAAACAAGAACATACCAAAACATTCGTCTCTATATCATTTAACAAAGTCTAACAAATATAATCAGTATATGACTCGAACACCTGAAATTCACAGCAATGACTAATGTGCCAATTAATTTGTATAACTGTAGGCGATTGAATTTGAGGGCTCATACAACATTCACTGAACTTTCTTTTACATCAATATGATGGTCGTAATGTACTAAAAACGTTTGTAAACCGATTACCTAAATTTATGGAATGGTTACCAGAAACCATTGTGAATATAAAACGCAGCTAGTTGTTGTAAACAGTGTACTATCATACAGAAATTATTCTCATCTTCCTTCTGATCAAGCACACATAAAAAACTCTTCTTTACCTTGTTAATGGTTACTTTAAGCATGGAAGCATCGACTGCATGTGCTCTAAAGCTCCCTGTCATTGTAGTGATTCTATCAAGAAAAGAGAAAACATAAACAAGAAAATAGGTCTATATGAAGTATAGATAATGTAATTGTATATACCTCTGATTAAAAAGGCAGCCACGTTTCGTGTCAATACAATAACGAAAGGAAACTTTTCTTCAATTTGATGGAATGACTTTTCGAAAAGATTTTCTACGAATATCTGAACCAAAATTAAAAATAAAAAAACAACATTCTCTACGACCAAACGTCTTATAGTCGATATATATATATATATATATGTGTGTGTGTGTGTGTGTGTGAGCGCGCGCATATAATGTGAGACTTGAAACTAGCAGAAGCCTGTAATCGCGAGAGAGTTGTTATCCTTTCTTGAAGTTCAAATGCTTTTATACACATGAGGTGGACACACAATGATGATATGAGGGAGAACATATAACACACAAGAGAAGATAGAATTTAGCGAGGTAGGGAAGAAAAAATGGAACAAAAAGCCGTGATACAAATAGAATATGATAACTTCCTTTTTTTTCTTTTAATTATACAAAAGTCGTGATATAATTAGAATATGATAACTTCTTTTCTTCTTCCAATTATAAAGATATTAGATCGTCGTACACGTGATGCAAAACGAAAGAAATCCTCTTCATGCATAGAACATGATCGGCAGAAATCTTGTGGCCTATGTGCTTAGGCTGTATTTTCATAGTATTAATATAGATCTGCAAGTCAAAGGAACTAATAGGGTTATGGAGACAAAACAATATTGATACTTCTGTATACTATGTTCCAAAATGCAAGGACCGCAATCTAAGGTTAAAGCACGCTTCGAAATCTTTCTTTTATTTTGTAATAAATAAATAATATGCATTTGAAAGATAGTATGCAACATGTGTTTTTCTATCTAATATGCCACATTTTATAGAAATATTTTTTGTCGTACACATGGGACATGCGCGAATTCGACAGAGCTTGACATAAGAATATTCATTATTGAAGTACATCGTTCCACATAATTCAATGCTGTAACTGTGAGACGATTAAACGAGAGAAAACCCTTTTTTATCCACACTCATCTAGTTTTGTAAATGAGAAGCAATTCGTTTAGCTGAAGAGTATGCTCAAGATGTCTTCTTCCTTAAACTTTGACAAAACGTATAACAGGCTCGAGTGGGACTTCATTCTCTAATCTTTGAAATACTTGGGTTACAACCATGAACTCATTAAGGTGATCTTAACATTTTTTGGAAATGTGTCAACAGGAATAAACATCAATGGCCATCTTTCTCAAACTATGCGACTAAAATGTTTTATCAAGCAAGGATGCTCCTTGGCCCCTCTTCTCTTTGTGATCAATGATGATGGGGCTCAACCTCCATCCTAAACACCACACACATTTATGTCTGAGTCAAGGCCTTTTTCTTCCACTCGATCATGATCTGATAATCAAGAGATTATTTGCCGATGATATGAATGATTTTGTGCATAACAATCATGCCAACCTTGATACCTTTTGGTGTTGTCTAAATACATAGTGTGAGGCAATGTGCTCCAAAAATAAGCACTCTTAGACTGCTTTAAGGATCATTATTGGGCATGAAAGTCAAATTTTTGTTGAATATGGTTGTGAGTTGATCCCTATGGGACAACTCTTCTACATGTTAGGTATTCCAATGGGATTTGATGTTTCAATAGGTTAGCGATGGATCTAGTGTCTTTCTAAGCTTGATAACAAGTTTTTATATTGGAAAGGTATCCAGATCAACCTTGGGGGGCGAGCTATGGTGGTTAACATGTTCCTTCTTTCTTTGATTATTTACTTTCTCTCTTTCTAGAGACCAAAGAACCAAGAGGTTCTCAAATCGGAAAGAATTCATTGAAAATTTCTTTGGACAAGCGATCCTAACAAAAGCAATGTCCTTGAAATTAAATGAGCTACTTACATAAGAGGGAAAGATCAAGGCAGTTTGGACATTCTAAACATTCAAAGAATGCCCAATAAGATGGTGACCAAATGGTTAATCAAGGCATGGAGCAATAGGGATGCATCTAGGGCCAAATTGACTCCTAATGTTAGAGTGCTCTTATGATTTTTTTCCATTTAGGGTGGAAGGGTCTTGATCTTCTCACTTTTTTCTTCTCTTCCTATTAGGTGATTCCCATAGTCTCAAGCTTAGTTCTCTCATTATGGAAGAGATGCAACAATGTAAAGAAATTTATCAAGATCAATGAAGATTGGAAACGGGGAGCAAGTATTAGAAAAAATGATTTGCTCTAGTTCCTTATAAAAGGAATCCAAGGCGTTGAGTCTTCGATCTTCTAAAAATCTAGGAAGCTTTGGAACAAAGGTTTTAGTTTGTGGAAACACCTTTGAAATCAAGAAATGTAGCATACACTTGATCTAAGGACATTGAATTGTCTTGGAGAGTTGACTATGATTAATGATCCTTGCTATAGAGTAGATTCATTGCCTTGGAGTGCTCGAGGAGTTATCTCCTTAATGGGCATGTTTCCCCTCATCTTTAGGATCTTAGAGGGCACAATGGCTATGGTCTCGATAAAATGTTGAGATTCAAGAAGATAATGGATGTTCATGTCATGCTTAATAGGAGATGGTTTCTAGATTGGTTGAAGTTTAGGTGGGATTTGAGGTTCCAATCCCTTTGACATCCACTCATCGAGGTCAAAAAAAAAGTTCTTATGTTGCAAATCCTCTATCAGGGAATTCTAACCAATCAAAAAGCTAACAAAATTACGGAGCTGCTCCATGGTGTAAATGATGCCTTCATGGTAATAAGGACTTGGGACACCTCTTCATTTCTTACCCTAACTCAATGTTGTTCTAGTGGACCATTGAGGGGATCATGGTGTTACAGGCACAAATAAACTAGAAGCAAGCAGCTTTTTGTGGAGTGATCAGTTGTTCCTCAACATAATAGCATGCTATAAGAGGTGAGATCCTCTAGAAGATCTAAAAACAGAAGTGTGATACCAACTTTGGTAGCCCTCTTAAAGAATGGTGGATCATAGAATCCTTTTTCCTTTGAGGAAAAAGAATCTCCAATTGTAAGAAACCCCAGCCTTTTAGAGAACATAGTGTTTTTCCTTGAGAGAAACATGATAAAAAGCAAGTGGTTCCTTCATGAAGGGGACAAAAGGTCTCTCAACCTTCTTTGTAATGTTTTCTAGCAAGTTTTAAGCAACTAGTGGTTTGTGTGATTTGAGGATCCCATGGGTGCTAGGCCCATTCACTTGTACAATTATTGTCTGTATCAATTAAACTTTGGGAGAATAGGCTATTTTTGAGCTTTTGTTTTTGAAAAAAAACCACAAGACAATACTCTTATTGCGCATGTTTTACTTTTCTAGTCTTGGTAACTATCAATGTGCACTTTTCTATAGTTTGTGTTGAATTACCTATGATAAAGAAGCAATGGCAAAGGATATCGACATAGAGAAATTCTACCACAGATAAGGAAGTGAAATTGTGCTTACATATCATAGAAATTATGCTTATATATATATATATATATATATATATATATATATATATATATATATATATATATATATATATATATATATATATATATATATATATATATATATATATATATATACGCCATGCCTTGGGCATTGAAGGGAATGTCAAGAAAGTAGATGATAAGGATAAGCTTGACACATGGGTTTCTGGAAAAGTATCTAACAACAGGGATATGAAAAAAGGTATGACAAGAACGTGCTGCTGACACTAAGTAAGTGACAGAGTTCGTTTCAATTCCCCCTTTTTCCTAGCATAGGAAAACAAGTTTGAATACCATGTTGAGCATGCCACATTAGGCATTACAATTAAGGTTATCCTATTTTGTACCTAGAACATTGTTCTTCTCAAGAACGTTGGTCCCCTTCTTGAACTCCTTTGATCTCCTGAAGCAGTTGCTTGGTAAGTGTCCTCTCTTCCAATAGAAGGTACATTTGCTCTTGCTTAAATAATCCTTGCTGACATGATTAGTGTGCCCACATATGCTACAAATTTCTAATGTAGCTAGAAGCGTATCCCTAGGGCGATCTGCTTTTCCAACCCTTCTCTATTCCTGTTGCAAAGATTTTATGACATCATCTAGGATTGGAATAGGATCCTCTTCTTTCAAGATAGTAACACTGTTTACAAAAGAGTTGGGGAGGGCGTTTAGAAGTGTTGCTATTTTGCCCTTGTCAGGAGTTATACACTGAAGAGAATGCAATAGGGTTACTATACTTTTCATCCTATTTACTAGAAAGCTATATCCTCATTAGAATGAAGGGATATTCCATAGAATTGCATTTTCAAGGTCATTTTGGTGTGCTTTGTATGAGCACCGAAAATATTCTCTAAAGTTTGCCAAGCTTCATCTGCATTTTTTGCTTACCCACATAGTGTATATAATTGTTGTCGATTACGTTGATCATGCTCTTGATGTGCTAAGAGCTTAAGTAAGCTCTTCTAATTTTGATTGGTAAGGTGGAACCTTATTGGCGAAGCTCCATACGTATTTGCGCATTAGGAAGCCTTTCAATTTCATTTGCCATGTGTGAAAATTTATACCCAACAAACTTATCTACACCTTCGAAAGCCATTACATTGGGAAGGTCTTACTTATTATTATTAATCACTACTATCTAATCTTGTTATTTAAAGCACAACTTAAAAAACTATTTACAACTAGCTCAAACCTAGTTCTTTGGGAATGATTATAGAGCTATAAAAGCTTTTGGGAATTTCTATTTCATAATATTTTTGTGAGATGTGAACTTAGCCAAGAGTCACTTAACAATGAAGAGCTCCATGAGTTGATGAGAGAATCTAAGAAAAACCCTTATCATTTCCTCATATTTACTCTTGTTTTGCCCTCTAAAGAATCTCTCCTTTGGGCAATCTTGTACCCTCTCTTCAGAGTTCTGGTGCTCATTGTCGCACAACGAATGCAGTCCAAATGTGGCCACAGGTATCGAGTTATGAAGTAAACTACTTCTCACGTTTGGAGCACTATGTGGAGAAGCTATGAGTGGCCCCAAAGTGGCCAACAAGGCTCGTACTAGCAATCGTGCTATACCATTTGCAGACTAAAAACTGATTAGCACAGCTAAGGAGGTCCTGACTAACCACGGTGATGAGGACTTTGTCAGAGCTGTTGCTAGAATGTCCGAGAGATCTTGTTAACGCTAGCTGATAAGATCATGTTGGCCGGCAGCACCCCTAGAAGGTAAGGCTCAAGGAATACTGATTTTACTATATATGTGACACAGAAATCCATTTGAGATAGGTAAACAGATGTCAGCTTGGTCGGTGAACAAGGTAGGATAGTCTCAACATCTCCCAGGCAAACATGAAGCTGGGAAGAAGCAATCTCTTATCGCAACTGCGATTACCGCTTAGAAAAGGAGAGAGTTGGTGAAGGAGAATTCTTCGCAAAGTCTTCGTCTATTGTAGCTTCAGACCGACACTGCGTGCCTATAGAGTGAGAGGCTTCTAGAAGCACTCACAGTTCCTGCGTCATCTTCCCTCAAACGGGTGTGGACGAGGGAAGGCTTATGATGCAGCGAATAGCAAGAAGATTTCTTTTAAGATATTGTGATACTGCTCTGATACCACTTGTTGAATTAGCTATGGCGAAGAAGCAATGGCAATGGAGATCAATACAGAGAAACCGTACACACAAATATCGAAGCGAAATCCTGCCTTACATATCACTGAAAATAAACTCATATATATATATATATATATATATATATATATATATATATATATATATATATATAAAGGCCATGCCTTAGGCATTCAAGGGAATGTCAAGAAAGAACATGATGAGGACAAGCTTGGCACATGGGTTTCTCGAAAAGTATCTGACAAAAGCGATCTGAAAAAGGGTCTGACGCGAACGTATTGCTCACACTAAGTAAGTGACAAGCCCCTCCATATTATAGTCGTACAAAGGGATGGAGTGAAGACACCTCCGCTGTCCTGCCTTACGTAAACACCTCCGGTGTCCTGCCTTACGTAAAGCACTGCGAGGATGTTTCTTGGGGCTTGAGGGTGTTTCTTCACTCATTACCAAGTTGATATTCCAATTTCTGCTAGAGCTTATTAGATAGTTATGCGGTTTTCCTTATTCTTCAGAACACTGAACATACAAGGGTCAAGTTGATCAGTTGAAAAAGAACCATATATCAGATAATTAATGAAACCATATACACATACAAATTTAACGTAATATAGTCTTGAGAGTCTATAGGATAGTTCTCCAGATCCATTAGTTATATCATCATCTTCATTATCATCCATACTAGCATCAAACGATCTCAGTGTGATAATGAGTATATTGAGTGTAGGATACTATTGGCCATGAGAGTACAAGTGAGGGAAAAAAATCCGTGAATGTTGAAAACGATATCCCATTTTCAAACTGTATAGTCTTGTGACCATCTTTAGGAAAACTATAATTTTGAAAGTCGATTGTACGTGTATTTTGAGTACGCTTTATGTAGAGCATAATTAATGATGATCATCACCGTCGTACGCACTTACAGTTGAACGAACAAATTCGTCCCTACTGAAAGAAATGAATCTTTATAAAGAGGATGGTTTTGCTTCCGCAAAATAAAGAGGATGGTTTTGAGTTCTGTTGACGAAACGGCTTAACAGGAAAGAAGTGACCTTCAATAGAAACTTGAATTCTACCTCACAACGCAATTAAGTGACCTTCAATGGAAAATAAAGACGTACGAGTAAATTAAGAAAGGATATCTACCCTGTTTTGTCTCTAAGTATTCTCAGAAGGATACAATAGAGAAGATAATGCAGAATATTCGCTTTACTAAGAGGCCACGAGAAGCTGTTGGCGTATGCAACATTGTAAATCATTCTTTGGAAATGCAATAACATAAAGGACCTGATAAGGGAGTGTTTTGATAAAGAAATATTGTTTACTTTAGTTAAAAGCAGTAGTTATTTTATAAAAGCTTAGATTATTGTACTCAGCACACGGGTCCAAATAGAGTTCTCCAAATATGATGTCGTGAACTTGCTTTGGACTCCCCATATCAGAGCTGACGTTTCATTAAAGTTACCTACACGTCAGAATCCCTAAATCTCATTAATCCACGTGGATGTGAATTCCCTACTCTATACGGGTTCTACATGAGGGCATATCGTCTATAGCTTAGTAGCGCATAACACTATAATCTAAAAACTACAACGTAGAGTACCCGTTAAACGTTTTCATCTTTACTACATGTCCTTGTATATATATATATATATATATATATATATATATATATATATATATATATATATATATATATATATATATATATATATCTATATATATATATATATATATATATATATATATATATATGTGTGTGTGTGCCTTTATGTATGTACGTATGTATTTATGTATGCATGTATGTATTTATGTATGTAGGTATGTGTGTATGCCTTGATTTTATTTTCTCTATAGAATTTCTGAACCACAAGGCTAAAAACTCAAATTTGGAGGCCGATTTGGATCAAGGGTGTCTTGAACACTATTGTGCAGATCCAAGAGCTGAACATTTTTCTTTAAATAAAAAATTTGGAAGTTTGCACTTTTTTTTATTTATAGAGCCAAGCAAATTTTAGTTTTTTACAACATTTAATAAACAATTGGGCTTCTTTATTACTATTCGAATCAATGATTTTGATGCATATGCATTGCCATGCATGTTGTTGATATCATTGAATGTCTTTTCATTATTTTGGTCTTTTATATTTTGTAGGTATCACAAAAGAGAGCAACAGACTGCTAAAACACATGCCTCTTATGAACGTTTTGCATGCAACATGGAGAGTTGTGGCATTTGCTAAAATTTGGAGATCACACACTTCCTTCTAAAGGGATGATTAACTATGTTTTGAGAGAATCATTGGATCCTACAAGAAAAGGCAAAACATGAGAGAACTACCTTGTGATTGTAATGGGAGTGAGATGGTGATTGAGGGTGAGATTGAGAGTGTGAGTGTGATTGAGATTGAGATAGCTCAAGGGTGGTCCAGACATCTAGACTTTGTATGAAAGATATTTCAAAAGGGCTATTGTATATTATTTGAATCTATAATACCATATCTTCTCCCTCGCTACATCATGTCTTTTCTACTCTATGGCCTCCCATTCTATCTTCTCTTCTGCAAATTTTTCTTTCTCCCTCTTCTATTGTTCTTAAATTATTGGAAGCTTGTGATATTGGTTAGTTTATGATTGTTGAAGTTCTACAAATAATATTAGAGCACAATGGATCCTCAACAACTATGAAAGTTTTAACATGAATGATTTGTGATCAGGAGGATGTTATTCAAGAGCTTCTTGGGAATTATGCAAAGAAGGAGGTGGAAAGAAACCAAAAGTCTAGAAGAATTTGTTCAAGGAGTAAAACGATGAAGTGGTTGAAGGTGCAAGACCATCTAGTGTGCTTGAACCAAGACACAAATGAAGACATGAAGATATTGAGGATGGTAAGTTTACTTCAACAAAGTCTTCAAGAAAGAAAAATTGATGGATTTTGATCATGAGAAGTGTCAGGGGTGCACCAGATTGTGCCCTCTAACCAGACTAGAAAAGATTTTGGAATTACACTTCGAATTACAATATCATCCACATAGGGAAATAATACAAGCCGATGTAATGCATACAAGAAGTCCCACAACGGAGGACTAATAGGTTTAGAAAACTCAACTAGAGATGATACATAAGATCCCATAACCCATGATCATAGGGATGAACCAAGATCTCTAGATTACAAGAACTTCCTTCAGGGATATGAACTAGATACAAGCAGTAACTAGAAGGGATCTCATACTATGAGATTACAATGGGGCATAATAGGATGTCTACGAACCTAGACTAGAAAAGTCTAGAACAAGGCAAAAGACGAGAACTAGAAGTTGAAATTATTTACTTAGAGATTTCAATTCCTTGAGCTGCCAAGACTATTATTGGCAAGATTGAGTACGTATTTGGCCAACCCCTCTTGATATAGGTTTTCAATGGTGGTTCTCAATGGAGTTTACATGTTGATAATGCTATCAATGATGTCATCAATTTGAAACAGGATCTCTAGATATCAAAATCAAGCAATTAGATAGTTAATCTCAAGGTCTTTACATGTTCCAAGCACATTGGAAGCATTAGTTTCTCCAAATCTTGAACCAATCTCTAGGAAGCTTGGTCATGTTCACTAGTCATGGCTTCATTGGAATTTTGGTATGGAATTCTCCAAGCTCGATTGGTGCTCTATGAAGCTTTTCTACAGCTTTTCAAGTAGGATCGCATACCCTCTTCAATGAGCAAGGTACTCCAATATTCCTCGACATATTCTCGAATGTACAAGATGCTCGGCTTCAAACTTTTCATGATCATCAATCTTGATGGGTGGTGAAGGACTATGTCTCTCCCTCTAAATGGTCAAATCACATATGGTTCCCATATGGACGCATGTAAAACTAGATGTACTCTCATGGTACTTGGTAACTAGAGGTTGAAAGTGGGTAGATTAATCTCGACCAATATGGGGAACGGACTAAATCTCTGATGGTCTAGCTTTGCAGAAGGCGTTGAAGTTTCTAGATTATTTCTCAGTAACAACACTTTATCCCCACTGTGATAGGTTGGATTTTGAGCACAATGTTGATCTGCATAATACTTATATCTTTTGTTATTGCACTGTATGGATCTTTGGATAATACTAGGCCTTATCTTTGGGATTTGGGTTGTTGAAATGATTTGAGAGTTGTCTATCCGTCCTTGGATGTTGTTCATAATTTGCAAAGAAGGGATTCTACTTGGTAGAGCTATGAACATTGTTATTATAGGAAAACTCTGCAGATGCTAAGAGATCAAACCAATCATTTTGATGATAGTTGATGGTGCAATAGACATATTGTTCTAGGACTCGATTCACCCATTCTATTTATCCTTGATTTTGTGGATCATTGGTTGTATATAATTTAACTTGAACACCAATTAGCTTGCAAAGACTATTCCAAAGGCAAGATATAAATTGTAGATTTTGATAAGTGGCAATATCATCGAGCAATCCATGAAGCCTAAAGATGTATAGATGTATCTACATAAACGTCTAGTAGTGGTTGCACTTGTGATTGCCTGTGTACTTGGAATGAAGTGTGCCATCTTTGTAAATCTATCCACTATAGCAAGACACTACATTATATGAGTCTCATCTCAATGCTATCCATACCAAGGGTCATACCTAAGCATCGGTATGATGATTGGAAATGTTTGGAAAAACCATGTGAGTCATGTTGAGGATTAGCCCGGTATCGGTATAACCATTGGAAAATTATTTATAATATATACATCAAAAAATGTTTGCATCAGTATATGTGCCACTATGCATGTTGGTATATGCCATGTCATGAAGAATTTCAATTTCATTGACTTAGTTTGGACTCCATTACAAGGATTTGAGCATAGGCGTAGAGAATTATGAAGCAAATAATCTTTCAAATACCTTGGATAGCTTTTCACATTAGTGAGACATGATTATTGCTGAATGCATGAAATGGGGCAAAAAACAGTTAGCTACTTGTGTTGGTATTTTTCTTTTTAATTGGGCAAAGGACAACTAGCTTCCGTGGGGGAGAATTTATTTTGAAAGTGCGGCTAGAGAAGAGAAAGGAGGCCATAAATGAGATTTTGGGGCGCGTTCTGGAGCATCTCGGTGTACACGACCATCATATAATCATGAGAGTGTATCAAAACAAAAATAAAGAAGAATTCGTAACATATAAGGCATTTGTGTCGTCCTCAAGTGCTTCCTCTCTGCCAACTAATTATAGGCGATGCGAAAGGCAGTGAGGATTATTGGGAAAGAAGCGAATCAGTGCAACGATTTGCTTTTTCTTGGCTCGGAGAAGGTTTTTTTGGTTCACTTTATAAATCATACACCTCGTAAATAGAACGTCTAATTAGTAAGCACTTAAAAAGTTAATTGAAACATCCAAAATATATGACGAGAAACTTACGTATAAAGACGAAGGACCACGTCTGGGTTGCGAGCTCTATAGCGCTATACAGTGTGAAAGAGAAATGAGAAATTTATGTATATATTGACAATGGCAAATGAAAAAACTTCTTATACGAATCCAAAGAAACTATCATTAGACGACATTTCGTAGAAAGCTCCAAACTAACGCTAACTTTACAGAAAGATAATGTTTTGATACTAGACTTTTAGGTAAGTTGTTAAGTTGTCAACAAAAACATATGAGTTATCGTATGAGAACATAGAGGCACCTTGATTTTCCTCTAGCTTTCTCCTTTTTAAGAATTCGACATGAAAAAAGCTGAGAGTAGAGTCTTGCATCAAAAGATTTTAAAGACAACAAGCAATGAGATTCGAGGTATAACCGGATGGAAAGAGCCCATAGATACTTTTACAATGGCCACATCTTCAAGTGCTACATATGCATAAACCCTCATGATGGGAGGAGCAAAGAAACATCAGAAGCTAAAAAATCAAAATCAAACCAATAACAAACGTACAACAAAACAAAAATAAACAAGATCCATCAAGAAAAGAATGTGAGGCTTTCAATAATCTGATAGAAACCTCGCTTCTAAGGGAGGATAATCAAATAAAACAAGGAAGCAAGACATGATAGTAACCAAGATTTATA
The DNA here is from genome assembly GCA_020310875.1 of Ceratopteris richardii. Classification (NCBI taxonomy): domain Eukaryota; kingdom Viridiplantae; phylum Streptophyta; class Polypodiopsida; order Polypodiales; family Pteridaceae; genus Ceratopteris; species Ceratopteris richardii. The sequence goes on along the minus strand of CM035407.1, from coordinate 60,999,258 downwards.
GATATTTACTGGATGTCAAGGTGATTAAAAAGAGATTGAAAATAAAGTACCTCAGGATGATCCACTGAATCTGTGTGAAAATCAAGCACAAGATGGTTCCTTAAATGATGAAACTAAGCAATATTTGAGGAATTATTTGATGCCATCTAAGAGTGAAACATCTCTTCAAGCATATGATTCAAATATGAATGATGGCCAAATGACTTATTTGTACAAAGAAAATGCAAGTGAGCATGATGCTAACAAAGAGAGCCTGCCAAAGATGAGTCCTCTAAATTTTGAAATGTGTGCTGAAGGAGAAGACCATGATGGCAGACCTAAGGATAGTGTAATTGGAGATCAAGACCATGATATATTTTCAGTTGATGCCACATTGAATGTATGTTCAGAGGTGCAAGATAATGATCTTACTCATAAAGAGGATAAGATATTGATTGGAGTTCAAAATAATATGTATGCAAGCAATGTCACACTCTATGAAGAAAAACATTCCGATGAGAACAGTAATTATGATGAGTTAAGCCCATGTGTTGAAAAGTTTAAGCATGAAGGAATGAAAGCAGCATTCATTGAAATGTATGAAAACTTTTATGATAGCAGGTTACCTAAGGACAATGAATGTGGAAAGATTGAATCACATGACTACATTGATAAGTTTTGATATACATACTATCAAATGAATAAAGAACTAGCTGAATCAAGCATATGTACTAAGGGGCTCATATGTGATGAGGCATTTGAGCAAGAATCAATGACCGAAGAGATGTATGATAAGTGTGGCAAAAGGGCATCCTCTGAAGAGAGTGAGCAAGAAACAATCAAAACAGAAAAAGAACTATGTGATGGCATTTTGAATAGGGAAATTGATTTTACATCAAACCAAAAGCTTGCCTAGAAAGGATTTTGAAGAGATAAGTGTATGTGGAAAATGTGATGTGTTTCACTTGCAAAGTGAGGAATCTAGTGATGTTCAGAACTTTAGTAACTCTAGTTATGTGTTTCACTTGCAAAGTGAGGAATCTAGTGATGTTGAGAACTTTAGTGATGTTGAGAACTTTAGTTACTCTAGTGATGTTGAGAACTTTAGGAAGATGAGGAATTGGTCACTGAGTCTTCATGAGTTGAGGATATTCTCACTAGTAGGAGGGGGTAAGAGAGATGAGTTTGATTTAGAGGAGAATGAAAATCATGATGAATTTTCTCCCAAGCATAATCTTTCGCATGATGAAGAGTTGAATATATGTGAGAAAGTGTATAATGATGATGAGTATGATGAATGCTTGAATTTGATTGATTGTGAAGAGTTTTTTTGAATGGGAACGTATGAAAATCGTATAGCTCAAGATGATATTGTTGACCTAATGTATGTTAGTCTAGACCTGCATGATTTTGAATTTGTACAAGTGTATTGAATGAATCATCTTCGCATAGTGAATGTATGTTGGATGAGAGTTCTGAGTTTAATCCAATTCAAATATATGTATCTTATGTTTAAATGAATGAATTTTTTCCAAATATGTTTAGTGAATATGATGCTAGTGATTTTTCTTATGAGTTTTTAGAAGAGCCACTAATCTAAAGGCAAAGGAGGATCTTGAGTTTGAATGGATCATATGGGAGGCCATTACTTTCAAGAAACATGTTCATGCTTTATTGTTGATGGATTTTCGTGAAGTTCTTTCATGGATTGCATGTACATATTGTGCCATTATGATTTGATGCTTTTCATGTTTTTTTTGGTTTTAAGAGTGTGGGAAATGATCAAGTGAAGATAATGGAGATGACAAACGAAACATGGAGTTCAAGAATTTTTTTTCATTAGCTTGTCTCCTTTAGCCTTGATCTTTTGGACCATCTTTGAGTTGCATTGCACATAAAGTGTGCATATTTTAAGTTAAGAAGGGCACATGTTTTAATTCCCATAGTTCCACAGTCATTTGCACATTAGAGATATTTGTAAATATTACAAATGAAAGTATATTGAGCCTTGAATGAAAATGAGAGGACTTGTGAGGACGAAAGTGATTGCATTTGAGAGTAAAATTATGAGTGGAGATTGATTTCTTCCTCATTTGCACCATCATTGAGAATAATTGCACCTAGATTATGCATGTTTGGAAATGTAAGTGCACATGTGCTTTCAAACTTATAGTTGCATGTCCAATCACACACTAAATAAGTTGTAAATACATAAGGATAATTTGAGTTTCAGAATAGGTGAAAAAACTCCTCATCCAATGCTAATGACCCCTTTAGTGCTCCATTATGTTTTTAATTCACTTATAGTATGCATGAATAGGGCCCACTACATGGCCATGCATAGACACATGCTTTATAACCCATGCACTTTATTTTTTTTATCATACTTGATTCTTCATATTAATTGCAGAGAGTCTGATACTCTATGGTGATGTGTTTAGAGGCCTCACAAGTTTGGAGGGGGTGCATATCGTAGCGATTTTCACTCGAGAATGTCAATTTCATTAGCTGAGTCTGGACTGCATTACAGAGAGTTGAGAATGGGCATAGAGCATTATGAAGCAAATGATTTTTCAAATAACATGGATAGGTTTTCATGTTAATGAGACATGATTATTGTTGAATGCATGACATGGGGTGGACAACGGCTAACTACTTGTTTTGGTATTTTTCATTTTGGTTGGGTAGAGGACAACTAGCTATTGTGGGGGAGAGTATTTTTTGGAAAGTATGGCTAGAGAAGAGAAAGCACGCCATAAATAAAGGTTTATGGGGCATGTTTTGGAGCATCACGGTGTAATCGACCATCATATAATCATGAGACTGGATCTTAACAAAAAGAGAGAAGTATTTGCAACATATCCATCTAATTACAAGTCATGTGAAAGGAAGTGAGCATTTTTGGGAATGAAGGGAATCATCACGTAGATTTGCTTATTTTTGGCTCGAAGAATTTTCTTTTTTTCACTTTATCAACTATACACCTCGTAAATAGAACTTCTAATTACTAATCACTTAAAATTTACTTGAAACATCCAAAATATATGAAGAGGAACTTACGTATAAAGATGAAGGACCACATGTGCTCTACGAACTCTATAGTGATATAGAGTACGAAAGAGAAAAATGATAATTTTTTTTATATATTTACAATGGTGAATGAAAAAAGTTCTCAATACACATAGATATAGACAAATGCACACAAATGCATGTTTTAGGTCTAGGGTTTTAGGATTTTGGTTCTAGGGTTATACATACATACACACATGCATACACACATATACACATATACACACATATATATACACACATGCACACATATACATGTTTTAGGATTAGGGTTGTAGGTTTTTACATGCATACACACATATACACATACATGTTTTAGGATTAGGGTTGTAGGATTTTTTCTTGCATATACACATGCATACATACACATACACCTACACATACACATACACATACACATACACACATGTCACATATACATTCACACATACACACATGTACATGTTTTAGGATCAGGGTTCTAGGCTAAGGATCTTAGGGTTTTACATATATACACACATGCATACACACATATACGCACATAAACACACATATAGACATACACATATGCACATGCATACATGCACATACACATACACACATGTCACATATACATATACAGATAGACACATATTCATACATACACTTTTTCACACATACACGCAATATATATACATACATACATAGACACACACATATAGACACACTCACATGCACACATAAATACACACATATAAACATACACACATACATACATATACATAGACATACACACACATAAAGTCACATGCACATACACATACACACACATGTAACATATACATACACACAGATACATGTTTTCAAGTTAGGGTTTTAGGATTCAGGTTTTATGATTTTACATACATACACACATGCATACACATATACACACATATAGACATACACATATGCACATGCATACATGCACATACACATACACACACATGTCACATATACATATGCAGATGGGCACATGTTCATACACACACTTCTTCACACATACACACATATATACATACACATAGACACACACATATACACACACACTCACATGCACACATACATACACACATATACACATACAAAAATACATACATATACATACACACACAAACACATAAAGTCACATACACATACACATCCATACACATGTCACATATACATACACATATTACATGTTTTGAGCTTAGGGTTTTAGGATTAAGGTATTATGATTTTACATACATACACACATGCACACATATATATATGTTTTAGGCTTAGGGTCTCAGAATTAGGGTTTTGGGTTTTACTAGAATGTAGACATACATATACACAAACAAACATATAGACATACATAGACATAAACATACACACATAAAGTCACATACACACAGATCGATATACATGTTACATATACATACACACATATACAAGTTTTAGTGTTAGTGTCTTAGGGTTTACATACATACACATAGGGATACACACATACACATACACATGTCACATATGCATAAACACATGCACACATATACATACAACCATGCATGCATATACAAGCTTTAGCATTATGGTTTTAGGAGTTTACACACATGCATACATACATATACACATACACACATATATACATACATACGCATACACATACATGTAGCATATACATACACACGTACATACATATACATGTTATAGGGATAGGGTTTAAGGATTAGGTTTTTATGGTTTAACATAAATACACACATACATACACACATATACACATATATACATACACATACATTGCACATGAGGTGATGTTCCATGAATGATCAAAGGCTAGAAATGCTTTCAAAGGAGGCTTACCAAAACCTGTATGGTTATTCATTGAATAGTGGGAGAGGATTTGTAATGACCAGGAGACTCTTGACCAATATTGTCTGTAGGGAGATATGGTAGCCATATCTAGATACAATCAAAGAGTGGCATTTTGGTAGCGGCAGTTACAACACAATGTGTCACAAGTTTGTGAGCATAATTTTAATGAATGAATTTTCTTATGTTAAGCATGTCATGTTTGTTGATCGCACGTTTTGCATATATTTTGTAGGAAATGGCAATGGGTCGTCTTTTGACACAAATAGAGGAGGCTTATGGATATTGTCATGGATTGGTTGCATGTTGCAGGACTTGGAGGGATGTGGTGTGGTCATTTCCATGGAGCATCTACCATGAGCTGAGCTTTTGAACTTGGTTTAGTGTTTTTTAGTTGTTTTTTAGAACCATCAATTCAATTTTGTCTTATTTCATGAATGTGCTTTATTGTAGGAGTATAAATATATATGTTTTGATCACTTTAGTTTTGTTTATGCCAATGGTGCGCTACAGTCTTCTATCTTGCTCATGCATAATAGTTGTGTGCCATAGTTTTGAACTTGGTTCATATATGATAGCGGTTTTCCATATTTTGTATTTTGCTCATATATGGAAGTGGTTTGCCACATTTTGTAATTTTGGCTCATATATTCTCGTGACTTGCCATAATTTTGTACATAGTTCATTTATGTAATATCTCTTTTGTACATGGTTCATTTATGGAATATCTCTTTTCTACATAGTTTATGGTTCATTCTTCTATGTGTCTCTTTTATGTTTGACAATGTCTTTTGCTTTATCATATCTTATTTTGGTTGTTGGTCATCTAAACTCTAAATCGACAACCACTATAGTACATGTCACGATGGTATAGAGGTGGTCAATGTTGCATGTCAATACTGATGCATATACTGATAGAAAAATTCTCACATCCATATCGACGCTATTCAATACATACCAATGGTTATACTAATGCAGAGTGGTAGAGGGTATTTGTTATCTATTGTGACTTTATTCAACCATCATAGTCTATGCACATTTGAACAATCCCATCTTGTTTCTTTACAAATAGGATAGGGGCTTGTGATAAGAGATGGTAGATACACTCCAAGGATGTGCCTCGTGTTGCAAAAACCTCCTCTATAAATTCCAAGATCGCTTCAAAGATGATAAGTAGACACCCTAAGCTTGCTAAAAATGCATATAAACCACCCTAGTGATTTGGAGAAAAAATCTCAAATTGATTCATCATAACACACTACTTGACACAAAGCAAATTAAGCAAAACTTTCCATTTTTGGATGAGATGCACTCTGGAAATTTATTGAAAGCTCACAGCCTCCTCCAAATTGACAAGAGATATTTTGCACATCTCTATATAATGAATCTCTATGACAAGAGATATTTTGCACACCCTATGTTTAGCAATATAGGGGTGTCATCTCATCATTTCAAGAATTATCTCCCAAAATACATAGGTGACTTCAAATGAGTGTAACTCATAGAATAATGATTCAATGATGATGCAAATTGATATGATGCAAAAGTCTTATGAAGTTACCTATACCGATTTAAATCTCATCAAAAGATGATGTATATACTAAGAAATAAATGATTGAAGTTGATTGAAAATGTGAACATAGACCCGCAGTAGTAGATGAGGAGAACTCCAATATGTAGCTTGAAAATCAATCTGTATTGCACATATGGTACATGATATAAATGACCATGAACCTTTGGAAGGATGGTCAAATGTGTGCTTTACAAATAACTAGGTGCTTGGTGTGAATCTCATCAGGATGTAGCTCAAATGATATGTACTAATCTGTGACTACACATGTGTATATATAGGAGTTTTTGAATTCCAAACTTGGAGGGATTGTACTTAAAATTTCCCTCAAGTTTGGGGAATCTCTTGCTTTGTCATTTAATTTTGATGTATTTGTTCTTCAAGTAATAACTATCACAAGAGTTAGTTTCTATGGGTTCTCCCATTGAGAGTATCCACAACCAAGGTTTTCGGAAGGATTTCCATACTCAAATCAACACTCAAAAAAATAAAAACTTTTTGATTTTAAGATGATTATCTATTATCCCTCTCGAATATTTTTGATGCATTTGTTTGATTTGTTTAATCTCTTTTAGTACCTGCAGGCAACAAAGATCTTGAGGAGTTGGACTAGATAAAGATCTTTTTATCTAAAAAACCTTAAGTTTATAGCTGGATACAAGGACCCGGCTACTACACACAGCGGCATCAGTCAGAGAAAGAGAGAGAGAGAGAGAGAGAGAGAGAGAGAGAGAGAAAGAAAGAGAGGAAACCTCTTCTGCTCCCTCCTCCTTCACCCAACTGCTATGCACATAGGCATCAGTGAGAGAGAAGAGAGAGAGAGATAGACACAGAGACAGAGATAGAAAGAGAGAGAGAGAGAGGAAGAGAGAGAGAGATGAAAATTATGGTTGTGCATCACAAGAGAGAGAGAGAGGGAGATAGATAGATGTAGATAGGGTTGCATAAGTGCATAGGTATGCATGAGAATACATGTATGCATGAAGTTCATGTATGCATGCGTAGGTATGATAAGCATCTGCATGCAGTGCATGTCTATGTGTGAGTAGCATATGCATAATGTGCATGTATATGTATACATGAATGCATGCGCATAATAGTGTAAAATGCATATGTGTGATGAGTATCTATGCATGTATGCATGTATATTGTGATGTATACATGTATATGTGTGATGCATGTATGCATGTGAAATGATGTGTTTATGCATGTATGTTATGATTAGTGCATATGAATATAAGTATGATGCATGTATGCATGTGAATGTATGTGTTTGCATGTATGCATGTCAATGTATGAAGTGAATGTATGCATGTGAATGTATGTGTTTGCATGTATACATGTGAATGTATGAAATGAATCTATGCATGTGAATGTATGTGTTTGCATGTATGCATGTGAATGTATGAGTTGTACGCATGAGAATGCATGTATATAGTGATGTATGCATGTGAATTGTGATATGTGTATGTGTAGTGTGATGAGATGAACATGTCATATGTGCATGTATGTATGTATGTATGCATGTGCATGAGAGGTAAGTGTGTGTGTGTGCATGAGAGGTGAGTGCATGTGCACAAGAGGTGTGTGCATGTGCATGTATGTAAGTGTGTGTGTGTGTATGCATGAGAGGTATGTGCATGTATGTTAAAGGTGTGTGTATGTGTGCATGAGAGGTGTGTGCATATGCATGTATGTATGAATTGTATGCATGCATGCATATGATAGAATGCATGTGCGTATGCATGAGTGCATATGAGAGTGCATGTGCATATTAAAGTTAGTGTATATGCATATGAATGAGTTGTATGCATGAGTTATGTGAGAGTAGAAGTGTTGGGAAGATGGATGAATACTTGAGGAAGATAAGTAGGAACTGCCAAATCCTGCTTTGTACCAGCCCTTTGATGCCTCAGAGTTGATACATAGACCTTCTTAGCTTTCCAATGACACCATAAAATGGCCTATGTACTTTGTAAATGATGTATGAAAAGATTGAATCAAAACTGAAAACTTTGAACTTCAAGTCTTCAAGAAAACTTTCTATTTTTTACCATACACCTGCTGTATCTTTTGCTCAATATGACTAGCATTTAGCAAGCTATCTATTCCAAGTGGAATCACTTAAAAATATTAACTATGCTTCGAGAAACTAATTAAGCAAGTAAACCTTTACCCCCGATATTTTAGGAATGTTGCAAACTTCGACCAGTGATCACTTTGACGGTCTTTTCTCTGAAATGGCTGAATAGAAATCCTTCCAATTTTTACAGCATGTAGATGACTTTGAGCTGGTTCCAATAAGCTATAGAGCTTTGAAATTGGTAGAGAAATGATTGAGATATGATCTCCACATGTTGACTGACTAACAGAGACTCTGACAGAGATCTCAGAAATGAACAATGTAGATATATGTATTAATGAACAATGTTGTACAATGCCATATGCATGATACTCATTGCCTAATGGTAGAGAAGGGTGTGGGCTATAGTGTAGGCCTCACACACTCAAAAATGATAACGAGAAGCTCGGAAAGTGAGTTGCACACGCACGACTGTTTCTTGGAAGTTTATATAGATGTTCACTTCCAATTTGAATTTGAATTCAAATTGTTGGCTCTCTCTAAAAAGTGATCCTCCATTATAGGAGATATTCCATCAATCAACTCCTAACGTTTCCATGAGTTCTTCTTGGTTGGTGTTTACAAAGATTCCAAGTCAAATATGACTTTTACATGGTTAACAAATCTGCACACTGCATGTTGGCTGATACATATGTTACTTGAATGTTCTTTCTTAATAGCTTTTCTCTCACATAATGGTAATGGACCTCTATATGCTTGTTCCTAGCATGATAAATAGGATTAGCTGCAAGGTGAAGTGAGCTTCTATATTCTCCAAATATCAATGGTGAAGTAGTATACAAACCCAATTCTGTATACAATAACTTGATCCATATGGCTTCTTGAGTAGCATTGACCAATCCTCTATACTCAGCTTCTGTAGAAGATAAAGCAATAGTAGGTTGCTTCTTTGAAGACCATGATATTGGTTTATCACCTGCAAATGAAATGTATCCTGAAGTGCTCCTCCTATCATCCTTGCATCCTGCCCAATCTGCATCTTAATAGATCTTGATATCCAAGTCTGAAGTGTAAGGGAAATACAAACCATGATGTTGAGTACCATTGAGGTATTTCAATATCCTTTTGGCAGCCTCCAAGTGAGGTGCCTTGGGCTTGTGCATAAATTGACTTAGCACACTAACTCCATAAGCAATATCTATCCTTGTCAAGGTAGCATAAATCAAGCTACCTACTATGCTTTGATAACCTGTAATGTCATCAATTTCATCACCTTCATGGGCACTTAGTTTTAGGTTTACCTCCATTGGAATATTTGCATCTTTGGCATCCTGTAAATGAAACTTCTTCAACATATCCTGTATGTATTGTTTCTGAGTAATGTAGATTCCAGAGTTAGTATAAACTAACTCAAGTCCAAGAAAGTATTTTAGTAAACCAAGATCACTGATCTTGAAGTCCTTCATCATCAAGTTCTTGATTTGTGTGATTCCATTGACATCATTACCTGTAAGTATGATATCATCAACATAAACACATAGGTATATTACCTTTGAATTACGTCTCTTAATGAATAGAGAAGTGTCTACCTTGCTCATGACAAAACCTTGGTGTTGAAGATATGTGGTCAACCTCTGATTCCATGCCCTAGTTGTCTGCTTCAATCCATAAAGAGACTTTTTTAACTTGCATACATGTGTTACGTTATTAGGATCCTCATAGCCAGGAGGTTGTGACATATATACCTCCTCTGAAATCCATCCATTCAAGAAAGCATTTTTTACATCTAGTTGATACATGTTCCAATTCCTAGATGCAGCCACACTTACCAATACCCTGATGGTTGGCATCTTGGCTACAGGTGAGAATGTTTCTTCATAGTCAATGCCTTGGGTTTGTGCAAAACCCTTGGCTACCAATCTGGCTTTGTACCTGTTTATTGACCCATCAGAATTTCTTTTGATTTTATAGATGCATCTAGATCTAATTACCTTCATGGACTCCTTCTTTGGTACTAGTTCCCATGTGTCACTTTCTTTGAGTGCTTCAATCTCCTCATCCATAGCTTCCTTCCATTCTGTCTTGGTCATGGATTTTTCATATGATCCTGATTCTTCAATTGACAAGTTTTTGGCAAGATAAATAGAATGTTTAGTAACAAGAGAGGTGTGATACCCATATCTGATAGGTTTTTTGCTCTCCCTTTGTGATCTTTTGATTGCTTGAGTTGAAGATTCAGGTATGTCTTCTAGCTTCTTCATCTTGACTTTGCCTTTGGACTTCCATGTCTTGAATTCTTCAAGATTGATAATGTCTTCATCATCTGAATTGGTGTCTTCACTTTGAGTAGGTTCCTCCTTAGCAAGACTTGAAAACTCCTCCTCCAATTCATAGGGTAGTTTGACCTTTCTACATTCTTTCTCATACCAAGAGTCATTTTCATCAGAGACAACATCTCTACTAACCATGAATCCCTTGAAGGGTTGTAGAACTTGTACCCTTTCTGATTTAGATCATATCCAATAAAGATATAGTTCTCAGCCTTAGGATCCAGCTTACCTCTTATCTAAGAAGGAATGTGTACTTTAAGTTAGGGTCTCTTACCATGCCATGCTTCATAAAGGGGTCATCCCATCAAGGGATTTAGATGGTACCCTGTTTATGAGGTAAGTGGCAGTAGATACACTCTCTGCCCATAAGTAGTTAGGCAATTTCTTTTCATTTAACATTGAGCTAGCTGTTTCAACAATCAATCTATTTCTTCTCTCAGCTACCCCATTCTGTTCAGGAGTATACCTTGTGGTGATTTCTCTCTTGATTCCTCTGTCTTGCAAGAATGCTTCAAACTCATTTGAGAAGTACTCACCTCCTCCATCTGACCTTAGCCTCTTGAGATTCTTCCCTATCTGATTCTCAACAAGTGCAAGATATTCTTTAAAAGAGTTGAACACTTCATCTTTGTGCTTCATATAAGTACAATATAGTCCACCTCCTATAATCATCAATAAAAAATACATAGTACCTTGATCTTGAGATTGAGCGGTCTTCGCTTGGTCCCCATACATCTATATGGACAAGCTCTAGGTAGCCCTCATGCACGTAGCCTTTCCTTGAGAATGGTAACCTGTAGGACTTTCCAAACTAACAAGCACCACATTTATAGATATTGTGTTGTTTGGAAACATTAGGTCTTCCAATTACACATTGGTCCCTGCATATTTGCTTCAAGGTTCTTTCTCCTACATGCCCTAATCTTTTATGCCAAATCTCAAGCTCTGAAAGTGTTTGATCTTTATGATTGTAGAGTGCAATATTCTTTGTATCTTCTAGCTCAAAAGTAAAAATTCTACCTATCTTTTCTCCTTAATTCTCTTGAACCCATGCTTGGGATCTTCCAGAAATGCTCCGAATTGGTTGATCCTAACCTACAAACCTTTTTCCACAATCTGTCCAACACTCATCAAGTTTTTTCTAATGGTTGGTACATATAGTACCCTACTCAACAAGTTCTGATTTCCATCACAAGTCTTAAGATTTCCAACTTTAACTACTGAGAGCTTGGTGTCATCATCTGTTTGTACTTGATGCTTATCTCTTGGTTCTTCAAGGTCAGAGAGTAGAGCTACATTGCCAACCACATGATTTGAGCATCTTGAGTCAATGTAGAAGAGATGGTCATCATTTGTACCTGGATTTGAAGTCATGTTCATAATCAGAAGAGAATCATCTTGCTCTTCTATATAGTTGTTGTAATCCTTTCTGGATTTGAATCCTCCTTGGTAGTTCCCATTGTAGTTGTTGTTGTAGTTGGTATTCTACCCTTGATGATGGTTGAATTTGCCTCTTGATTGTGAGTATCTACCTCTTTGATATCCTCTTCCTCTCTGATTCTTGTAGTTCTTGAAACACTCATCTGTAGTATGATTTGATAAACCACAAATGTTGCATGGTGAGGAGTTATAGGATCTCCCCCTACCTTGCATAGTTGGCTTGGGAGGTAGTGCCTTCATCTTCTCCTTTCTTGTTCTTTCCTTTATCTTTAGACTTACTTTTATCAGTTTATAAGGCAGAAGAGCTATTACCTTTGGATGAGTCTCCATTCATGTTGAGCTTGGCTTCATGAGTGAACAATTGCCCCATGAGAGTGGTAAGATATGGAATTTGCATGTCCATGTATAGGTCCAGTGTAGTGGTGAAGCTTTCCCATTTGTCCAGCTTTAATTCCATTAATCACTTGCCTTACTATTTTCTCTTCTTCAATCTCTTCTCCTATGCTTGCTAACTGATCTGCTACATCTTTAATCTTAGTCACATACTCTGAAATAGCCTACTTAGGTTGCTTCCTTAGTGTGATGAATTCAATCCACAATTGGTTTTTATTGGCCCTTGTGCTGGATGAAAGATAGGATGACAAGGTTTCACAAGTCCCTTGGGATGTCTTATAGTTTCTTATATGTGATAAAAGAAAATCAGAGATGGATTTGAGTAAGTAAGACCTTGCTAATGCATCCTTGGCACACCATGTGTTGCGCTTTTCATGTTCTTCCTTTGTTGGTAGTCCTCTAGTTTTGAATGAGGGCAATTCCTCATCTCTTGAGATGTATCCATAAAGACTCCTTCCTTGTAGGTATGTCTTCATCCTTAGAGACCATGCTTGATAGTTGTTCCTGTCCAATTTATCAATAAATGAAGGAAAACCATTTCCCATTTTACCTTGACTTTGCTCTGATACCATTGTTGGGAAGATGGATGAATACTTCAGGAAGATAAGTAGGTACTACCAAATCTTGCTTTGTACCAGCCCTTTGATGCTTCAGAGTTGATAAGTAGAACATCTTAGCTTCCCAATTACACCATAAAATGGCCTACTTACTTTGAAAATGATGTATGAAAAGATTGAATCAAAACAGACAACTTTGAACTTCAAGTCTTCAAGAAAACTTTCTATTTTTTTACCATACACCTGCCGTATCTTTTTCTTAGTATGACTTGCACAGTAGGAATTGGAAACTTCCTTCTAGGGGTATTTAATTAGCTTAGCAAGCTAACTATTCCAAGTGGAATCACGTAAAAAGATTAACTATGCTTCGAGAAATTAATTTAGCAAGTAAACCTTTACCCCCGATATTTTAAGATTGTTGCAGACTTCGACTAGTGATCACTTCGACAGAGTTTTCTCTGAAATGGCTGAATAGAAATCCTTCAAATTTTGACAGCATGTAGATGACTTTGAGGGGTTCCAAAAAGCTATAGATCTTTGAATTTGGTGGAGAAATGAGTGAGATATGATCTCCACAAGTTGATTGACTAAGAAAGACTATGACAGAGATCTCAGAAATGAACAATGTAGATATATGTATTAATCAACAATGTTGTACAATGCCATAGGCATGATTATCATTGCGTAATGGTAGAGAAGGGTGTGGGCTATAGTGTAGGCCTCACACACACTCAGAAATGATAATGAGAAGCTCGGAAAGTGACTTGCACACCCGCGATATTTTCTTGGAAGTTTATATAGATGTTGAATTCCAATTTGAATTTGAATTCAAAGTGTTGGCTCTCTCTAAAAAGTGATCCTCCATTATAGGAGATATTCCATCAATCAACTCCTAACTTTTCCATGGGTTCTTCTTGGTAGGTGTCTACAAAGATTCCAAGTCAAATATGACTTTTACAAAAAATAAAGAGGGTAATTGTCTTCTAGCATTGATTCCTATGTATGGACTACAAGCCAAATGTGTAGGCTTGTGAGTTGCACCAACAATAAGTGTATGTGAAATAAGATAAATGCATCCAAATGACTGTGAGAGCTTGTATAGATAAAGATCATGAATATGTACATGAACTAAAAGCATGAGTTATGTGAGAGTGCATGTGTTTACTTACACATAAATGCATGATAGACATGAATGGAATTGCATTAGAAGTACATGCTAGTGTACGAGTATGCATGTTAAAGTTAATGTTTGTGTATAAGCATATGAAATAGAAATATATATATGAGAATTTATGTGAGTGTGTAGTTACATATGCATAAGAGATTTAATGAACATGTGTTAGCATAGGTTTAAATTATGTTAAGTTTTGAGTGTTAGATTTATAAATGTAAATTAGCGTGAGTATAATTTTAGTACATAAGTAAATGATAATTATGAATGAAGTATGAACGCATAAATGAATATATAAGAATGAATGAGTGTTTTATATTTTATTAAGATATACTTATTGTTTTTATTCCTAATCACCTTCTGCAGATCATTTTGAACAAGTCTTGACCAGCACTGAAGTGAACTTGACGATACTTACGAGATAGGAGCTGCTTCATGCCGCTCATCCTAGTTCCATTATATGATCTTTGAATTATAAAATCGTGCATTAAGATTTTATATAGGAATATCTTCTAAAATCTGTATTAGAACTTTTTACAAGCACTTGTATAGGACTAGTTTTGGTTCAAAAGTTTTAAACATTTTCAATATATAGTTTAATTAATAAAGAATTTATAATATTTCACTTTCTTATCTCTGAAAATATTGCATCTACAAGTAATTCTTCTATTAAAAATAAAGAAATAGATTATAAAACTATAGACTAATACTTCCCCACACACCGGAAATACAACCTAGTTCCTAAAAGCACAAAAAGAAACACCCAGCGTGTAGTCACAGAGTGAGGTTAGCTTGCGTTGGTTCTGATGAGCGGCTGCCTCCTTTCACACCCCTCGACAGCTTTGGTGAAGAAAGGACATCTGAAGGCAAGCCTATATTCGCTTTTGTAGTCAGTGATGACGCTCTAAAGATTTTTGATGATAACGGACACACTTTTGCATTGAAACTCCAACAGCAACACTGACTCTGACTGTGTGCTCTGTTCTGAAGTTCAAATTCTTTTGAGCATATCTCATGATTTGAAATTGAAACATGTCTATGATGTTAAGAATGCATATGATGCCTTTTGAAAGTTATGTTTTTCCTTCAGATCTTCTTCCTCGGATTGTCAAGAATTATGAATAGATGACAATCGGAGGAGACTATTGCGAAGAGATCTAGATGATGTTGATTCTATGATGCTACAGACGACTAACCATACAAAATAAGAAACCAGATGTATGCGCCTTGACATCGAATTTAGGGAGGGGGTCATCTTATTGAAGGAGGACAGCTGATGGAGGGAGACATCGATTCTGATGATTGCATGAAGCCCAGGGAACTATGTGTTGATTATCTCTGGAATATCTGAAGTCCATCTCTCCTCTTTTCATGCGGGAGGCACGTCTCTTATCTCATCTAGGTGCATGCAAAGGAAGGCACTGTTTGGAGGAGACAACATTTGAAGAGTGAGAAGACGTCCAACTTATTGCTTACCATCAATCATACGACGAGAAGAAGGGACATCTGAAGGCAGGCCTATATTCACTTTTGCAGTCAGCCATGACGCTCTAAAGATTTCTGATGATGACTAACACACTTTTGCGCTGAAACTCCAACAGCAACAGTGACTATGCGCTATGTTCTGATGCTCAAATTCTTTTGACCATATCTCATGATTTGAAATTGACGCATGTCTATGATGTTAGGAATGCATATGACACCCTCAAAAGTTATGGTTTTCCTTCATATCTTCTTCCTCAGATTGTCAAGAATTATGAATTGATGAAGACCGGAGGAGATTATTGCGAAGAGATTAGATGACGTTGATTCTTTGATGTTGCAGATGACTAACCATACAAAATACAAAACCAGATGTATGCGCCTTGATAGCGGAAATACTTCGCATTTCAATTTTAACACAACCAATAACTTCTATATGATTTCGAAATTCAATATTGATTTGACTGCTAAATCAAGCGTCCGAATGATTAATAATTTGAATGTTCTAACTTGCACATAGTTTTTTTTAATCTGGACTAGCACAATTATATATATATATATATATATATATATATATATATATATATATATATATATATATATATATATATATATAATAAAAAATATATGAAGTTCTCTACAAAACAAGTGTTTCGTTTGCGCTCTTAATGTCTTCCTTTGTTTAATCTCTGAGAAGAAAAGTGATGGCTTGTGATAGATAAACAATACTTTTCCTCGGAAAATTTAGAAGACACTCGAAACGAGTATTTAGAGGGAATAAGGTTTAAGACTGATCTTGTAAGGCATTGCCTGGTCTTCTATATATCATCATCCATAACACGATTACATTATTTGTGCTCTTACAGTAAACGAATGAAATAAATTAATATGTAGACTGAGGAGATGATAGAAAGTACTTAGTTCATATGAAGCCTACATGAAGTTCAATGAGTAACAAGTGTGTTACACGCTCATCGAATGTTAAGTTCAAATCCCATTGAAACACAAAGATATCGAATTACATCATTGATTCAGGATTATGTTCATTATCGATTTATCCTAAATTACAATTCTATAAAAGCGATGGAGTTGCTATTGTAATTGGCGAATGTTTTTTATAGATAAGATTGAAACTCCATATACCTTGGCGAATGTTTTTGATATATAAGATTGAGACTCCATGTACCTTTGGCGCAACTGAATCTTTGCATCCTATTGTTACAAGAAGTAATGTGGATAAAAGTTTTATTTCTAATGATTTTCTCCCAAGTAGTAGAGAAATCTTCACTGCACTTGAGCTCGCTTCAAGCACCCCGCGTGCGCCGTAATTGCAGCGGTTGCTCTGATCCATCAACCATCGCTTTTGTGCCTACATTGGTGAACCCGACGTGAAAAATCCATGGTCTGACAATCTCAAGTGATGTATGTTTGATGTTTGCTTTATGAATGAGTATGTTCTCTCTTTTGCAGATATAAAATCATAGCTTGCCTTCCATTGAGACAATAGCTTCAGCAGCAATTGGTGAACCTTCCTTGGTCTTGAGGGCTGGTCTTATGTGTGTGAGCACCTCCACGGAAAGAAGGGTAGTCAAAATGGAGAAGCCTCTTGATTTTTTCCCCCCCATTGACACGTGAGAAGATTATTATTGCATAATTACTTTTAGTTTGTATTTAGGATTGATTTACTAAAATAATTTGTAAAAGATTTATCACCGTGCACATAAAAAATTCAGGTAAAGTTTTTTCTTAAGTTCTTTCAATTTATTAAAAACATATATCACTTGCGCTTTTTAATTATTAGCATAAGAAGAAAAACACAAAAGAATTATAGTAAAAGATTTTGTTCCTCTACATCTTTGCATCAACTCTTTGTAGTGTTAGTATAACTAGATTCAAAACGTGAAGTAATGGAAATTGAGCAAAATAAAAATATGAAAACTATAAATCAAAATGAAAGTAATGAATCTTGCACAAATAAACTGCAAGAGAAAATTCCAAAGAGTGTTGAAGCTTATGTAAATGCTATGATTGATGAAAAATTGAAAACATGAAAAGAAACATTTGTTAAAATGGAGAGTAAGGCTAATGAAGAGATACAACATAAATTTAGAATTATTTTGACTTTACATGATACCATAAGTGCTATGTCCGAAACTCTCCAAGTATTAAGGATTGGCCTAAGAACATGTCAAGAAGAAATGAATGTGGAAATCTTAAAAATGATTCAAAAATATGATTTTTTGTGTAAATAAATAAAAGGAATAAAATTAGCTAAATCTAAGCATGAAAATGAGAGAAAATACCCAGGTCTATCTATCCACCCTTCTTGTGGAATCCATTCAAATGATTTTAGAAGATCCATTCCTAAACTCCTACCAGAAAGGCCAAATAAGATTCAAAAATGACCTTTGCAGTGTTTTTGGTGTGATCAATATGGACACACTTTTTGGGCTTGTAGTTCATATGAAGACGCACAAAGAAGAAAATTAGTGATTGAAAAGGAGCAAAAATTTTGTAATTATCAGAACTTATTACCTTTACAATTAAATCTGAGAAGAGGTGGAATGAAGGAATTCATAAAATAGAGCAGACTAAATCAAGTCTAACAAATCCATATGAAGAGAACTAAAAATTATCCAAACCTAACATACATGTGAACATCAAAGCAAATGACCAAATAAGTGAGAGTACATTTACAATAGAACATGAATTAATGAAAGAAATCAACAAAAGTAAAACCAAAGGGGAAAATCAAAATTTTGAACCCATTATAGAACAACAGTTGGATATAAAGCAGAGTGAATGCAATCATGAAATACGATTTGGATCAAGGAAACTTGAAATTTTTGAGGTTTCATTTGATCCAATGCTCCTTGCCAATGAGAAGTTCTTTGATCAAGAAAAAGTTAGTGAATTACAAACTCAAATTATTAAACATGACAAACAAGAAGGAATTAAGCAATAAGAGATTAAACAAAATACTACAGAAAATTGTAAGTGAAGCAGAAAAACAACTTCTTGATAACATTATTAAACAAATTGAAAAAACTATGAACATAAATGCAACAAAATCAAAACCTTTAAAAGTGAACAAGAAAACTAATAATTTATCGTTGTAGAAAATAGATGAGTTTATCATTGTAAAAAGTAAATGAAATGATTAAAATACCGATTTGAAGATGAAACAAACTATGACAAATACAAAGAATTTAACTATTAGATTATGAAATAGATTTAGATTTATTTTGTCCTTTGAAAATGAAACATTTTGAGAAATAAAAAGAATTTCTCTTTTTTTCAAAATACAAAGAATTTAAGAGTCTTTGGAATATGAAACATTTTTATTAACAAAATTATGACAAAGCATTTAACAATTAGATTAAAAAAAAGAAAATTTATTTTTTACAAAATTGTTACTATTTTACGAAGCTATTTTGCAGATAACAAAGATGAAAAATGATGAGTACAAAAGCTAGGTTAAGTAGTGCATAAAAGTTTGATAAATTTTCTACTCCCCCTCCCCCCCTTCTTCACTCAGCTGCTGTGCACGCAGGCATCAGTTAGAGAGAGAGAGAGGGGGGGAGAGCGAGATAGAGAGAGAGAGAGAGATGTAGATAGGGTTGCATAAGTGCATAGGTATGCATGAGAATACATGTATGTATGAAGTGCATGTATGCATGTGTAGGTATGATAAGCATGTGCATGCAGTACATGTGTTGTGTGGGAGCTCCATAGCCTCCACACACAAACTAAGAAGTCTAATAGAACTAACTAGCAAGGCCACACTAGGAAGAGAGATGTGTTTCCACCCAACCAACCCCTCCAATATATAGCTCAAAGTCCAAAGGGGTAAGTCCCTCTCAAGGGGACATGTGTACCTTCCATCACATGGGTTCCTAAGGTGTTCACATGGTTTCCAAGCTTAGGAAATCACATGAAATCACATGGCTTCTAAAAGAAGACTCTCCAAGCTCTCACGTACAAACCAAGTGGCTAGGAGAAGCTTCCAATCAACCCTAAGGTATTCAACCTTAGAGAATTAACCGTAAGGTTCAAGAAACATCTAAAAAGGGTAAATAAACCACAAGTCCAAAGGGTTTCACACCTAGAAACCCAAGGGTTCTATCCCTTAGACCCATGTAATTATACAACATTTCCCCCCCCCTTAAAAACATTTTCGTCCTCAGAAATGAGTGGAGATATATACCTTGGGGTATTCCCCCATGCTCCATGATCAGTCTCAAAGATCATGGCCTTCATCTCTCTAATTCGCCTCTTAATTCAAAAGGGTGATTTCTATCCTGAATGAATTTTTAAAGAGGAGAATCCATGTGTGGTCTAATTGCCTGCCTCAATCATTCAAAGTTCCATCTAGCTTTGCATACAAAAAAGAACTGAGTAGAATGCAAAATAGAGAAATAATGAAAAGGGTGGAAAGGATATCCTTGCCTATGTTTAAGCCATGTGCCATGTGGCTCTTCATATCTCAAACATGTGAATTATGTGGATACAAAGTGACTTTAGCTAAATTACTACCTTGTTCCATTGCTTTGTACCACGTGTGCATGGACCTAGCAAAATAGATGAATGCTACTGAAGGTTTCCTGATCAGATTCATCTCTCAAGTTAGAATTCAACTTGATTAAAAAGGAAGAGGAATCTTACATAATCCCTACCTAAATCACTCTCTTTTAGTGAAATGGGTGGATTTTCTTGTTTGCAATTCACCTCCAATAAATAGAGTGGAATTTCATTATATAATCCCCAATAGAATGGTAAAGGTGGATTATCTAGTTTTTTATGAAGATATAACATCTTCTTTATCTTCAGAGAGAATTTGAATAGCTTACCCAAAAGTGGATTCAATGTTCTTTCAAAACCTTACGTAGTTTTGAGAATTCACTTTAAGGGACTAGAATCCATAGGGATTAATCTAACTATTGTAGACTCCAATTGATTGAAATCTATTTTAGTTGCTCTTCCAAAAAGGTTAAGATCTTTATAACTACGTCCCAAGATGGGAACTCATAGTGTAAAAGATCATGTTATCTTTAAGTTCATAAGTAGAAATAGATTATTCCAATCATTTCTTCACTGCTTAATCCTTACAGATCTTTAGTTGGATCTCAAATCTTAAAGATCTTCTTGATCCTTCCAGATTTCTCTCCCTTGAATTCTAGATCTATTAAAGATGTTCTATGTTGACATCATAATTAGATCTTTCTTATTCTTCAATTGACTTGAAATATCAAGTATCCAAAAGATGATCTTTATTAGCATTCTTTCAAGCTTGGTCTAAGATCATTTTTATGTTCCTTGAATTTCAAGTCATACTTTGGGATGAAGATTTTAGAGCTTCATCCTTTGGAGTTTACCTTCAAACTCGAAGACGTTGATCCTCTCCTTATTTCTAACTCTCTATGAGAGATAGATCAGATCCTTTTGTACCTTGTTAGAATAATTCTTAACCCCTTTGAGAGGATAATTGAAGAAGATGTCTATTCCTAGACATTATCTTCCTGCCATATTCCATTGGATCATGAGTCCCTTTTCCTTTTGGTCATCAAGAAAAAGTACTCAATGGGAATCAGTCTCCACTGTCCCATACCAGTGGGTTCTTCATCCAATCCACATAACTATGTCTCTATATCTTCTCACCTTTCCAGTCCTTTTAAATGCCCTTTATACTATGGTACCAAATTATGAGAGCAAGGACTAAGGTGTTTAGATACACCACTACTAATCATAATCAAAATTTTTGGTTTACCATTTAATGTGGTGTGACTTATCTTATCAAACTTTAAGTTTGACTTGATCTTTACCTTACTTAGGTCTTTTGGCTTTTCTTCTCTTCTTTTTCCAAAATAAGAGATAAGACTAGGTCTTTCTCCAATAGATCCCTTCATGTTCAATGCTTTACCCATGGGGTTTACTTGGGGATCAAGCTATTATGCTTCATACAAGATGACATATTCCTTAGGTCTATATTATTGGAATCCATAATGTATGTTATGTTATCTCCGTGAAGCATCAATATACTTTTAGGATTATTCCTTATAGCTCATCCAACTTCTTTTCCTATCCCACTTAGGATTTATACAATCCTTATGGTGTCTACAGGTCTTCTCTTGCATTGGGCTTCTTTGAGAATTCCCAATCTTTGAGAACTTCATTTAGTTGGAAGATGTAATGAAAGATATATGAGGCACTAGCATATGCGGAAGTACTTCAACTTTATCTATTTCTTGCATATCTTTTACCTTGCAATACCCTAATTGTTATTTTCAAGGCATAAGATACAAGTTCTTGGGGACTTTCTCCCCTCCTTAAGAGTTTTTGTCTTCGAAAACTACCTGAGAGTAAATTGAAAATTGTGCTCTTTCAGACGTATTTGAAAGAGTTTATTTTCAATCTTTTATTGTCCTTCCTGGTTAAAAGAACTATTCAAAGCTTCTTGCTTTCTCTTCTGCAAGCTTACAGAACTAATGTCCCAAAGTTCAAGTTTGAACTACCTCTAAATTCGATGTCCCATACCACCAACTCAACTTCAGTGGTAATGTAAGCCTAGATGTCCCATACCATCTAACTTACACTTCCACTTAAGTAAAGGTAACTTTAGCTTGAATTTTGGGATCAAACCTTCTTCTAATGAAGTAAGATCTATTACTTCTTGGACTTGTAAGTGTTATTTCCACTACAAAGCATATGTATTGCCTATGCTACAATGGACTTTCAACTTACCAAGTCTCATATGTAATTGGAACTTGACAAGACTTAATATCAAATATTGGTTTTATCAATGATTCCTTAGTTCACATATACTCTACAAGATCATTTTATGTCACCTCATAATAGAGCTAGTTTATACTCAACTAGATATTATCTTTTGACATAACGAGTAATCTAAAAGAAGAATAATTGACTTACCAATCAAATTTCTATATTGAAGTAGAAGGTAATTCCATTTACTTATATAGTCCTTCATTTCAAGGACATTAGAAAATGGTACTTAGGGTTTATTACAACCCTTGAGTTTTACCTTCTCTTAATGCCTTGCATTTTCTTGGAAGAATAATGTAAAGCTCCAAATAGTTTTGTAGTTCTTTCAAACAAAGAACTTTCTTGAACAAAAACACTAATACTTTGATCTTCCAAAACTAAGATTTTGTTATACCATATTTTCTCTTACTTAGAGCTTTGAGAAGATAATGCTCTAAGTTACCACCACTATATCGTGGTTCTAAAAGAGAAAACTTTGTGCTATTACCTCAAGTCTGTGGCCTTGCTGATCAAACATTCCATGGGTTTTTATGAAATTTGATATTTCCATAAGAGAGACTTTAAGCTTAATGTATTTTCAAGAAGTTAGGATTATTTGGCTTTTAATTACTAAGCAAAACATAAAGAAATTAAATGGTTTATAGTGACCTCATCACTATTTTTCCTCGAAACTAATAAAATCAAATTCTACTTAACTTCAGGAACTTAATCTCCCTCGCAACTCAAAAACCCATGTAATATGTTCCATGTGCATAGTGCTTGCCAAACATTTACACCTTTCTTGGAAAAGGTGTAGCATGCATAAGGTTCAGAAGTTGAACCCCTCATTTAAGCATGCAAAAGTTCCAATTTTTTGAACTTTGTTCATCCAAAGGATGGTGAAAAATTTCCATGCAACTTTGGATATGCAAGTTGCAACAATGCATTTGATGCATTCTTCCTACTCATGACCATTTTTATGCACCTCCAATCTTTCTTTTCAAAGAAATGAACTTGATGCATAGTGCAATTTATTTCCATGATCAATTATCTATGTGACCAAAGAAATTGGGCCACCTGAAACTATGCATCGACTTCTAAGTTCATTTCTATTATAACATGTAGTGCATAATTCATAGTTTGAAAGGAAAAGAAAGAAGGGCAAACACTTATCTGGAAATTAAGCTTCGTCCGTCCCTTGACTTTTCTTGAGTGCCTCCATGGTAGGCTTGGGCCAACCCATCTCATCTATTTTGAAGTCTTTCTTGGGCACTTGTATACTTACTTGTGTACCCATATGTGTGCATTTACCTTTATGCATTTTAAGGGGTATAATCTCTATGCATAGTTAATGGATGCCATGCACATGCCTCCATTATCCTTGGCAAAATAACTTTTCAAACAAAACCATACCCTCACAATTATATCTAGTAACATGTAAAACCACTCTTCATGCAAAAGAGATTCATGTTCATAATGCATAAAATATCGACTCATTCATGTAGGTGCTAGATTCTTGCATAAAGTTATTATTTGGGTATGACTAAGTTGTGCATATAAGGCCTAATCTCATCCTTGGTGCATAAGAAATTTATGCACCTATCTCATGAACTATTAGTCAGATCATATACAATATCTATCTTTATGCTTGCCTCGAAGTGCATTGCTTACTAAATAAAATATTTAGATTTGAATCTCAGACATTCAAATTGGTCCTTAATAAAAGGGAATGCACATACACTCTTCTTTTGGCTTGCAACAATGTATGTACATGCTTAAGGTGTTAATCTATTTTCAAATCATGCTTGTTTTCCTATTAAAATAACTCATATGTGTACTTCAATGATTGAAGTACACAAAACTACTTGAAGGCAAAGAAATATTGAAACAAAACAAGAAAATACTTAACTTTGATTCGCGTGTTGTCCTTCCTTTGGAAGATCCATCTTTCTTTTTTTATGATGTTCTCCATCACATTCTCACATACACATATCTTGAAGGTTTGGACGAAGGGGAATGAAAAGGTACTCCTTTTCTTCTCTGGAGCACCTCGAGGAGTAGGCAGTGTGTACAAACGGGAAGCTATATTTGGCAATGCTCTGTGAGGAGTAAATGTGAACAGCTCAGCTGCTTCATAAGGCAATCACACTCCCTTTTTGTTACAATTGAGGTCTTTAAATCCCATGTGCACAATGCAACCTCATCAAGTAGCCTATAAAATCCGCTCGAGACGGGTTATCCCAGATGAAAAGATGAGAGAAGCGCCCACGAGCATCCCAGTTCCTCTCACTATCACATGGTAGTGTGTGCACAGGCAGATAGTCATCGAATCTGGCTCTCTCTATAAGCATGTATTCCACCCATTTGCGATGACATGGCTCTCTGTAAGCGTGTGGCTGCACGGGAGACTAAACAAACTTTTACTCCTTGTAAAAGAGAGGGATCCACAGACAACCACTCCGAGTTCTATCACGTGCATGTCTCCCATGATGTACTTACCCACAATCGGCATGAATCTCAAGAAAAAGAAATACCTGAAGCTTGTACTCTTCCTATCATCCTTTGATCCAACCAATCTGAATCTGAGTAAATTTTGAGATCAACTTCAGAAGTGAAGGGGTAGAAAAGCCCTTCATTGATGGTACCCTCCAGGTATTTGGAAACTCTCTTGGATGCTTCCATGTGTGGCTTCCCTTTTTTGTGCATAAATTGATTGACTATGCTAATACTATATCATATGTCCACCCTTGTGAGATTTGCATAGTTGAAGCTTCCTACCAAGCTTTAATAGCTTCGTATATCTTCAAAAGGTTCTCCCTCATAAGCACTTAGCTTAGGATTCAAATCCATAGGTGTACCTACACACTTAGTATTCTCCATTTTAAACTTAGAAAGAATATTATGTACATACTTTCTTTGAGTGATATAGATACCTGAATCTGTATAGACAAGTTCAAGTCCACAAAATAACTGAGAGTCCAAGATCATTGATCTTGTATTCATCCTTCATTCCAGCCTTTACCTATTTATTTCCATTGATATCAGTCCCTATAATCCTAATGTCGTCAACATAGAGATATATCACTTCTCATTCATTCCTCTTGATGAATAAAAATGTGTATAGAGAGCCTTCTTCAATTTACATAACTAATTGGGATGATGTGCATCTTCATAACTAGGTGGTTGTGCCATATAAAATTCTTCTAAAATCCATTCGTTGAGAAAAGAAGTTTTTACATCTACTTGATATTATGTCCAATTCCTAGATGCAACAATGCTAAAAAGTACTTTAATGGTAGGAAATTTAGCAATAGGTGACAAGGTCTCTTCATAATCGATCGCATGGGTTTTGGAAAACCCTTTGGCTACTAACCTTGCCTTGTATCTCTTTATACTACCATGTGAGTTCCTTTTTACTTCATAAATCCACCTTGATCCAATTATCTTCATTGATCATTTGCTAGGACAAGTTCCCATCTGCCATTGTCCATTAGACCTTCCATTTCTTCATCTATTGCTTCTCTCCATTCCTTCTTTCTTTGAGCTTCTTGATAAGAAGTTGGTTGTTCATTGGTTGATTCCTTAGCCATATACATTGAATGTTCTATAACCAATGAGGTATCAAATCCATATCTCTCTAGTCTCTTCTTCTTTGCCATTGAGCTTTTGATTGGTTGAAGAGATCTTTCTGAGTTGACTTCCATAGCTTCAATTTCTCTTATTCTGTCAACTCATCTTGAGGCACATATGCTCCATGTCTTGTAACCCTAACATGCAATCCTTTCTCCATAATTTTTAAAACAGTTATCAAGTTTTTGGTTATTCTAGGTGCATACAAAACTTTTCTTAGAAGACTCAAGTTTCCATCTAATGTCTTGACATTCTTTTTTTTCTCTACTGAATGTATTGTATCATCACCTCTTTTGTACTTCATGTTTATTCTTGGTATCTTCTAGATCAGAGAGAAATGCTACATTTCCTGATACATGATTTGAGCACATTCAATCAATATAGAAAACATGTTCATCATCCTTACCCTCCTTGAATGATAGGTTCATGAGGACTAGTGAGTTCTCTTGACTCTGATCTTCAATGTAGTTGTAATCCTTTCTTCCTATGTATCCATTTTGATGGTTGTTATTGTTGTTGTAGTAGTTGGTGTATCCTCCATTGTATCTACCTCTATTTAATCCATAGCCACCTCTAATGAATCCTCTTCCTCTTGAATTCCTTGGGTTTCTGTAACATTCCTCAGTTGTTTGATTAGAGTAACCATAGATATTGCAAGGTTTAGATACGTGGGCTCTCCCCGTGCCTTGCTTTCCTACTTTGCCTCCTCCTCTACCTATGAAGTGGGCTTGGAAAGAGCTACCTTCATCTTCATTCTTCTTAGAATTTGACTTATCCTTAGCTTTAGCTTTTCTAGAGTAAAGAAGAAGATTGATTTCCTCTTGAGGATTCACCATTCTTGCTTATATTTGCTTCATGTGTGAAGAGTTGGCCCATCAAAGTGTTGAGGTCAGACACTTGCATGTCCATGTATAGATTCATCGCAATTGTAAATGATTCCCACTTATCATCAGATTTGATGCAATTAATGATTTTCTCTTCTTTAATTACCACTCTAATGATTCCTAGCTGATCACAGATTTCCTTCATTTTGGTGACATAGTTAGTCATATTTTGCTTGGGACTTTTCTTTAATGTAGTGAACCCCATCCAGAGTATTTGAAGAGAAGAAAGAAGAAAGAGCTTTCCAAGTCTCTCTTAAGGTCTTGCATCCTTTCACATGATGTAAAAGAAAATAAAAAATGGTTTTTAAGATGTAGGACCTAGCTAGTGCATCCTTGGAACACCAAGTTGTAAGCCTTTCTTGCTCTTCATGTGATGGTTCTCCTTTGCTTCTTATTATTGGCATGACTTCATCCCTAGATATGTATCCAAATAGATTGCTCCCTTTAAATTAGGCCTCCATCCTCATTGACCAATCTGAGTAGTTGTTTCTATCCAATTTGTGAATGGTGGAAGGAAACCCATCTCCCATATTGATTTTACTTTGGTCTAATACCACTATGAGAAGAGATGGTAGATACAATCAAAGGATGTGCCACGTGTTGCAAAAACCTGATCTACAAATGCTAAGATAGCTTCAAGGATGATAAATAGACACCTTGAGCTTTCTAAGGATGCATATAAACCACCCTAGTGCTTTGGAGCATTGATCTCAAATTAATTCATCATAACACACTACTCACACAAAACAAATGAAGCAAAACTTGCTATTTTTGGATGAGATGCGCTCTCGAAATTTACTCAGAGCTCAGAGCCTATCGAAAATTGACTAGAGATATTTTTCACACCTCAAATTAGATATATAATCAATCAAAAGAAAAAAATTGATGAAGTTTGATGAACCATACTGAGAGAAATATATAGGGGTGCATCCCGTCATTTTAGGAATTATATGCTAGAATACATTGGTGATTTCAAACGAGTGTAACTCATAGAATAATGAATCAAAGATGCTGAACATTGATAAAGGAAAATAGAATTATCTAGTTTTCTATACCAATTTAAATCTCATCAAAAGACTAAGTATACAGAGAGAAATCAATGATTGAAAATGATAGAAAATATGAAACATATACTTGGAGTAGTATATGAGGAAAACTCCAGCATGTAGCTTGAAAATCAGTATGTATTGCACATATGGTACATGATATAAATGGGCATGAAGCTTGGCAAGGATGAGCATAATGTATGCTATAGAAATAAATAGGTCCTTGGTCCGAGCCTCATCGGAATGTAGGTCAAATGGTATGTACTTATCCATGACTACACATATGTGTATTTATAGGCATTTTTGAATTCAAAACTTGGAGGGATTGTACCTAAAAGTTCCATCAAGTTTGGGGAATCTCTTGCTTATCCATCTCTCCTGACTTTGGCTAATGATTCGTGCCTAACATGCCATGACTTCTTCGCTTTTCATTTACTTTTGATGTAGTTATTTTTCAAGTAATATATATTACAAGAGTTTGTTTTTATGGCTTCTCTCATTGAAAGTATACGTAATGAATGCTTTACAATAATAAGTGATCAAGCACTAGGCTTGGATGAAATACACCAATAAGGTTCTTTCAAGAGATTTTGAGTGTCTATCACGCCCCTTGGCTAGATTCTAATCAATATTTTTATGTCATTATGTAAGTTCATGTGGGGATTGTATACAGATACATCCAAACGGTGTTTTTGCTCCCTCTGGAAGTTTGATGGCACATTTATAAGGTATATGCTCTAGGAAGATATCTGCATTATTCTTTAAAAACAACATCTTTCAAATCTTGGTATTGGTTGAGAACCTTCAATGAATCATCTTTATTGGACTCTTGAGTTGGTATGGCATAGATCATATATGTCGAATCGTTCCTTATTCCATGTATGAAGGCTTTGGCTCCAACATATGTCATGTTCTTTTGGATATTGTGATGGCTGATTTCATTATTTTTCCAATTAATGTGTGGATTATGTTTCTTTAGCTAGGGCATTCCAATAATAACTTGACTTGTTGGACTTGATATTACATTGAAAAATATGTGAAAATCATGGTCACCAAGGTGTACTCTTAATGGTGTTACATCGTAATGTCCCTAGATACTAGATGTCATTCATCTACTACTTCAGCTACTATTGTTTTCTTCTTTTGAAATATTAGAGTTCTATGTTTCTTAACCAATCTTTCATGGATCAAACATCAAGAGGCTCCTCAATCTACTAGGGTTGTAGAGGAGAGGGGTTTTTCTAGGCGTGATAAACTTGACAAGGACAAGACATGTTTCTATGGGTGTTACTAGAATTATAAGACCCTTTCTTATATCATGGTCTAGTTGTATGGTCTCTTTTACTACTGGACTTCCTCATTTCCTTGTTCTACCAAGATGAGTGCTGGAAAAATTAATTGCATTATTGCCAGGGTTTCTACCACATAGGCATAACTTGTTATCTCTTCTTCTCTATTTCTCTTGTAGTATTATGTGATAGAACCTACTTACATCTATCTGCACAGGTTCAGGCATAGAATCATCTTTATGAGTGGGCTAGAAGGGTTTCCATTGATGAACTCTTCCTTCTACATGTTTCTCTTGTTTCTTTCCAAAAGAAAAAATGTTATCACACTGAATAGCATGGGTGATGTATGCACTAAATATCTGAACCTCTAGCATCGTGATAGAAATGTCCTTCACATCATCCATTAGGGCGAAAAACGGCCCAAAAAGGGCCGTGTAAGGATTTCAATTAGTTGTGCTTAATCGGGATTAAAGTTGTCAAATCCTTTAAGAAATTCCGTGTAAGTTCATTTAAAACGTATCTTATGCAAATTTTGAAGAGAGAGAAACTCGTATCATATAATCATGAAAAGTTTGTGTGATATCTTAGGCCTCGAAGTTTGTGTGATATCTTACGCCTCAAAAGTTGAATTTTCCTCTTGTTCACGGACCTATATAATGTGTGCTGATGACGTTTTGCGCTTTTTTTCTCTACTTTTCATAGCAAGTATGTTTCTCCCTTTCACGTCATT
Organism: Ceratopteris richardii; assembly: GCA_020310875.1. Lineage (NCBI taxonomy): Eukaryota > Viridiplantae > Streptophyta > Polypodiopsida > Polypodiales > Pteridaceae > Ceratopteris > Ceratopteris richardii. Next base: position 60,969,016 of record CM035407.1, on the reverse strand, counting down.
TTAGACACTTGATGGTCATTTTTCATAGCAGACCATGGAGAACGTTAACCCAAATACTCTCGCTGAGCTTTCAAACAATCGAAATCATTGTAAAAAGTTCCATATCAACATTGCAGTTAGTCAGGAGTATGCGACGACAAGAAAAGTATTTCGAAGGGCTCTTCATCCTCTTGAAGTGGATGGATTGCGAAAGGAAGGCAAGAAACATATCGACATATGGACAGATGGATCTGTTTATCCAATTGATCCACAAACTGGAAGGTACCCCCCTTTTCATAATCTTCATGATCTGATTAGATTTGTGGGAGATGGTGAGGATGGTTTACGAGGCTATTGTTCAAGGCTCTGGGATATTTCAAGGAATTATGTACAATACATAAACTATTTACAAAACACACTACACCAGAAGAATTTACATATGAGGGAGCTAGAAAACAAATTATCCACTTTATCTTCTCAGATAGAGTCTTTTAAAAAAATGAAAGAAACTCCTATAGGTTTGAGAATGCGGTCAATACGAGTAAAACCTTTTTTAGATTTGACTGAAAAATCTGGCCAGAAAAAGAAAAGAATGAAAATTGTTAGAGATCATGTGACAAATGTGCTAGGTTTCAATATGTCGAGCAGTTTTGAGCGCATACATTTCTGTAATGAAATTTTGAGTCAAAACGATGTTTTAAGACTATTGAAACTAAATGAAAATACATGCTTGAAACGCTTTGTTTTTCAAAAACTCATGACAGAAATGAATCTTTTACTAGAACCATCTCAAATTCAAAATATTTGTGATAGTGTCGGAGTGAGTAGGAAAGGTTATAGAGCAATTTCAAAAGTTTGGTGTGAATTTTTAAAATTTAACAAATTTAGAAGTTTTGGATTGCCTAGACCCCATCATGTAGGAAAGTTTCGGCTCTGCTTGAATAAGAAGATCACATCAGTATTTGGTGAATATAAACATATTCACGGTAACATGCCTTACGAAGTAGGAAAACAAAAGTTACATTTCACTTACAATGCATTTAACAACATATGGATAGATGTTATAAAACTTCAAACATACATGGTTCAGTTCTATAATGTAAAAGAGCATGAATGTTCTGGTCTATTGAAATTTGTAATCAAACTTGATGAAGCTGAGCTTAAAAAACATCAAAAGATGGAGAGAATAAGCATTGCACTGATGAACAAAGCTTTGGACTATAGCCTTGGGAAATTGGATACTCCATCTCTCAAAGTACAATCAGAAATGGAGTTATGGTGGGTTGGTTGTGCTCAAGATCCATCTGAGAGCCATAAAACACTTAAATGGTTATTCTCACAGACAAACATTCCAAATGTTATCCAAGGGCATCATGCAGGAGAATTGTTGAATGTCAAAGATTACGGAAACTTTCAAGTTGAGTGGCATTTGAGTGGAGACCTAAAGACACTCAAATGCATGTTTGGTATAAGTGGGGGAGCAAATTCTAAATACCCTTGCTTGTACTGCATGCAAAGCCCAGGCACAAATGGATGGATTACTAGAGCTGAGGGTGAAGAGGCTCCTTCTAGACAAAATGTTATTCTTCGTAACTACTCATCTTCTTCAATGATTTGGGATCCCATACTTCCAATAGCATTGACAAATGTACACATATGTACACTACATGCAGAGTTAAGAATCATTGACAAGTTGGTCCGTCTTCACTTGGATTATGCATATTCTATCAAGCCTAAGACTCTTGCAGATGAATGCATAAAAAAATGTGAATGTCTTCTTTCAGAAATGGGGTTTCATGGTGGTGATGTTCATCTAAGAAAAGATCCAAAGCTTTCACAAAATACAGGTGATGTTTTACAGGATGTCTCAATGGGAGGTGCAAAAGCAAGGAGATTCTTCAGCAACCATGATGGCAAACAACTTAATGCCATGTGGAATTCATGGAAAACATTTTGTGAGGTCACGACTAATGTAAAAAGCAAACCAGAAATAGCAAAAAAGAGAATGGAGGTGTGGGTCAAACTAGATAATCTTTTAAAGATCATGAGGCAACAGGTAACATCAAAAAGTTATGTGACAGATTTTAGAAAGGCGACCACAGAGCTTATAGAAACCATCATAGAGGCATGGGGTGCCAAAGACATAACATACTACTTGGTGAGCTCCAAAGATATTTTATTCAATTTATTTATTTTTAATTGAAATAAAGATCTAATGAAATTCTTCTGCTTTCCAGCATATTCTTCTTGTGCATGGTGCATTCTTTGCAGAAAAAGAACCACTTGCCATGTGGAACACCCAAGGCATGGAAAAATCTCATTATCAAGCAAGGACAAGCTTCTTTAGGTGTACAAGGAAAGGAGGAGGAGTAACAAAGAGCAATGCCTTCAGAGAGCTTTTTGATTGGTTCTTTAGAAGACAATTACAAAGGACCTCATGCCAAATATAATCAGAAGGATATGGCTATCTCGAGACAAATCATGTATCAATATCACAAACTGAAAAAGACCACATTTCAAACAGAGCTTTAATATTTGCAATGTCTTCTATTTCTTTGAGAAATAAAAGATGTCATGTATGTACATTTCATGATGTATTTTGCTTTGAAAAGAAATATGTCTACTACCATCAGATGACTTTGACCAGAGAATCAATAACAATTACACCAAAAAAAATTGCAATGTCTTATATCACATTGGGCAATTTCTGTATATGTACATTTGTTGAGATATACAATTTGAAAAAATCAAGTCATTCCTTGAGCCTTTTTAAAGAGCTTGGCTCTGGCAAATCACCTCTATATCTCAGGAACTCTTTTCTCCTGTATCCAGCAATGCTTTTTAAATCTGACACCCCTACAGCCATTGCATAGCTTGAATAACAAAGAAAGTACCCTGCCCTTGAAGCATTGAGTTTTTTGAGTCAATACAAATTGTTCCTTTGTCCTCAGCGACATCCAAGAATGAATAGCCGCGTCCAAACGAGTATATTCCAAGTTGCTTCTGATGCTCATCAAACTCTTCATCAGCAAGTTTTGGCTTCTCTGAGATAGCTTTCTCAAAGCATTTTGAAAGAGCTTGTGCTGAATCTTTGAATTCTTCATTAGACAAATCCAAATCAAGACGCAAAAATTCCTCTCTTCTTTCTCCTTTCTTATTGATGAATCTCCTTGCAACTTCTTCTGCTTCAGCTATAGCTGCAAGGCAGTAGTCCTCCCTTAGATTGAAAAGTTCTTGAATGTAAAATAGAGGTATGAAGTCTTTCCCAGAGATAAAGTAAAAAGGTAGATTTGGGAGAAGTAGGGACTTCTCAGACACTTGAACTTCTTCAGTTGGCTCCCTTATTGCAGTCTCTGCTTTGAAAGTGGCCACATCAAAATCTTTGACCTGCTCTTCTTTTGCTTGGAGATTGATCTCCTCAACAATCTCCATGACACCTTTCATAGTTTTTGAGCTAGCCTCGAGTGTTAGCTCTAAGCAAGGCTCGTCTTCATCATGAACATTTTCCTCCCTTTCAACTGAGATATGATCAAGCCATATCAAGAAAGCAATGTTTAAAGGGAGCAAGCAGCAGTCCTTTTCATGCTCTGGGCATAAATCAAGCTTCCCTGGCAAAGGGGATATCCTTTTGCATTTTCTTGTGATTTTAGCCCTATCTATTGGATCCTTCCCAAAGATGTGAGGATGGACATAGGTTTTCTGAGAAATAGAAAGGATCCTCCCATTGACCAACCCCAAGAAAATCTCCCACTCATCCTTAAGAAAACTTTTCGAGTTCTCTAAGAGTTTTTCAAAATCAATTTCGGGGTTGAATATGGTCATTGCATCAGGAAAATAATCTACACTTAAACCCTCTTGAACCATGAAATCAAGAAGTTTCTCTGATGGAGAGACACTAAGGATCTCATTCATTCCCTCCATCTAAGCTGTAGCTTCTCTTGTATGTCTATTAGGAGAACACAACCGATGCAAGCGAGTAGAGCGAGTCAACGTAGGTCAAACGGCAAAAATCGCTTGTATCGGTCGTGTCAGCGACGAAAGGAAAATACACATGTAGGTGAAAAATTCTCTGAAGGTTGAAAGTTTGAGTTTGTGAAGAAATCGGTATTTATAGGCGAGGAGGGAAGAAACGGTCGAATGAGGTGGACCAATCACAGAGTGCCACGTGGAAAAGTGTACGTTGCCCGATGCAACGGATAGATGATGTGGATCAATCAAATCATGCCACGTGGAAAAAGACGTTGGAATTTGCAACGGGTATCTGACGTGGACCAATCAGGGCATGCCATGTGGCACAATGGTCAACTCAGTTTTGGGACCTATTTAAGCTTCCCTATTCATTTGCTTCATTTTTTTTTGTCAACACTTGCCAAGCGTGGAGGTTCCATTGCCACCAAGTTTTTTGGCTACTTCACAATTTCTATAGAGAGCGCTCTCTCCGTAAGGTAATGTGGACACGACTGATGCAAGCGATTAGGGACATCCGAGATTTTTGGATAACCCTAATCGCTTGGATCGGTCATGTTTTTTAAATACCTTGCAAATTTTTGTTTCTTTTGTGTTGCTTGAGAATAACGCATTGTTACCTTTATTTTAACTTCTATTTATTGAAATATGATGATGAATTCAGGGACGACAATTGCAAGCGATGAGTGACATCCGTGCATTTACGGATGACTCTTATCGCTTGGATCGGTCGTGTCTCTAGTGAGACAAGTTCTCTGAAGGTTGAAAGTTTGAGTTTGTGAAGGAAGTAGCTTTCTATAGGCGAGGAGGGAAGAAACAATCGAATGAGGTGGACCAATCATAGAGTGCCACATGGTAAAGTGTACGTTCCCCGATGCAACGGATAGATGATGTGGATCAATCAAATCATGCCACGTGGCAAAAGACGTTGGAATTCGCAACGGGTATCTGACGTGGACCAATCGGGGCATGCCACATGGCACAATGATCAACTCAGTTTTGGGACCTATTTAAGCTTCCCTATTCATTTCCTTCATTTTTTTCTGTCAACACTTGCCAAGCGTCGAGGTTCCATTGCCACCACGTTTTTAGGCTACTTCACAATTTCTATAGAGAGCGCTCTCTACGTAAGGTAATGTGGACACGACCGATGCAAGCGATTAGGGACATCCGAGATTTTTGGATAACCCTAATCGCTTGGATCGGTCATGTTTTTTAATATCATCGAGTCCTTGATCATAGCTTGCAAATTTTGGTTTCCTTTGCTATGCTTGAGTATAACGCATTGTTACCTTTATTTTTACTACTATTTATTGAAATATGATGATGAATTCAGGGACGACCGATGCAAGCAATGAGGGACGTCCGGGCATTTACGGATAACTCTTATCGCTTGGATCGGTCGTGTCTCTTACAGTGGAACGAGTCATTGATTATAGTTTTCCAATTATCTTTTTCTTAGTGGTAATTGAGTATTTTGCATTGTAAGATATATTTTATTGATATTTGATGATAAATTTAAAGACGACCGATGCAAGCGATTAGGGACATCCAAGCATTTCCGGATGACTACTATCGCTTGCATCGGTCGTGCCTCTGATAGTGGAAAGATTCATTCATTATAGTTTTCCAATTATCTTTTTCTTAGTGATAATTGAGTATTTTGAATTGTAAGATATATTTTATTGATATTTGATGATAAATTTGAAGACGACCGATGCAAGCGATCAGGGACATCCGGGCATTTCCGGATGATTGCTATCGCTTGCATCGGTCGTGCCTCTGATAGTGGAAAGAGTCATTGATTATAGTTTTCCAATTATCTTTTTCTTAGTGATAATTGAGTATTTTGCATTGTAAGATATTATTTATTGATATTTGATGACTAATTTAAAGACGACCGATGCAAGCGATCAGGGATATCCGAGCATTTCCGGATGACTACTATCGCTTGCATCGATCGTGCCTCTGATAGTGGAAAGAGTCATTCATTATAGTTTTCCAATTATCTTTTTCTTAGTGATAATTGAGTATTTTGAATTGTAAGATATATTTCATTGATATTTGATGATAAATTTGAAGACGACCGATGCAAGCGATCAGGGACATCCGGGCATTTCCGGATGACTGCTATCGCTTGCATCGGTCGTGCCTCTGATAGTGGAAAGAGTCATTGATTATAGTTTTCCAATTATCTTTTTCTTAGTGATAATTGAGTATTTTGCATTGTAAGATATTATTTATTGCTATTTGATGACTAATTTAAAGACGACCGATGCAAGGGATCAGGGACATCCGGGCATTTCCGGATGAGTGTTATCGCTTGCATCGGTCGTGCCTCTGATAGTGGAAAGAGTCATTGATCATAGGTTTTTGAGAGTAAGTTTTGACAGTGGAAAGAGTCAGTGATCATAGTTTTTTGAGAGTAATATTCCACTTTTCCTAATTCCTTGCCTAAAGGCTGATTTTTTGCAGAGTATGGCTAGAACCAAAAAGATAGCAAGGAAGTTGTACCCTGAGGGTCAGGACAAAAATGCCCAAGGGGAAAATGTCCAAGAGCAAAATTCCCAGAAGGTTCAAGCCAATGTGCTAGTATCTTCAAAAAAAAGGGTCAAGTACCATGTAAAGTCCTTGAGGGAAATTAGAAGAGCTCAAAAGTCTGTGGGATTGTTGATCCCAAGACTTCCATTTATGAGAGTTGTCAAGCAGATCTCAGCCAACCTCTGTTCTTTGATGAAGACCTCATCCTTTGTCAATGTGAGGTGGCAAACTCAAGCACTGCTATGCCTGCAAGAAGCTGCAGAGGACTTTGCTATTGATTTTATGAATGATGCCTACTTATGTGCTGCTCATTCTCATAGGGTAACACTAATGGCGAAGGATTATGTTATTGTTTCAAGAATAAGATATAAGTTTGATAAAGCTATGGTTCCTATTGATCACCACGATAAAAAATTCTTCGATATTTTAAATATACCTCCAGCTCGAGCACCTAAAACAACAGTTATCATTGAAGAGATCAACGCTCAAGTCACTCATGATCATGAAACTAGAACTGCAGCAAATAGTGAGGAGGAGAGGAAAAAGGAGGGATTATTTACAGAGGAAAGTGCCATCTTAACCCAGATTCAAAAGTTACAGAAAGCAAATAAAGAGCTCCTCAAGAAAGGAGATGGGCAGGTAATAGTTAATGTTGCAATGCCATGGCAAAATGAATTGTTTCTTGACATTAGACCTGAAGACAACAAAATGTTGAGGGAGCTTCATGTTGAAATATCAGATAGTGTGGTCAACATTTCACTGAGGTATATCTAGAGGCCTTAAAATGCTTTTGTTTTGCATAATTTCCTAGTTCCTTAACTGCATTTTTATTTCTTGATTTGTAGGGTTCTTCTTCAACAATGTGAGGAAGCGGTTCAAAGAAAAGTATTTATTTTAGATCCTCTGGTGACATAGTGTTTTTTGCATAAACATGGAGATGCCAAGTCCTTTCTACAGGATTTTACAAAAGAAGTAGAATGTGTTATTTACCCATATATTGAAAAGTAAGTATTCATCTTCATTTTGGAAACATATTTGTTTTATTTAAGAAAGTATATTTACATGCAACTCATTGATAGGGGCCATTGGAGTTTGATTATTGTGGACTTCAATGCATATCAAGATCTTTTCCTCAATTCTCTTCCATCACAGCATGGGAATTGCAAAGTGTAAGTTACTATACATTTTGTTGTTCTCTATTTTAAAGCCATGCCATCCGTTTTGATTTTCACTTTACAATGCAGTGCTGCAAAGCTTCTCAAGATGCATATTCATCAGAATTTTCTAGGAATAGCTAAAATGAATGAACAAAAGCAATTTGGATACAACCAAATTCATGTGCCATTGCAGAGAGACTCAACATCATGTGGCTGGAGAGTGATTGCAAATGCTGTAAGATTCTTGGAAAGAAGGTTCCACAGTCCTGAATTGAATTTATCAGACTACCCAGATGCATGGATCATCTTGATCAGAGAGAGAGCAATAAATAGTATCATGAAACATGCAATCTGCCCATATGATCCAGACTCACCTCCACCCCCTCCACCTGATAAAAAACAGTCTGAAGATAAAAAGAAAGGGCTTCCTCTTCACTCACCACTAAAGCATGGGAACAACATAAAAAGTCAAGCTGAAAGCTCCAAAAAGGGACAGAAGCAACAGAGAAAGCAAGGCTCTAAAAAGGATAGAAAGGGTTAAATCAATTTTTGAGTCTTAGATTGAAATCAATTGTAAAACCAACCAAGGTTGGAAGATTTATTTATGTATAAATTGTATGTAGTTATGCCAATCTTCATCTGGAAGATGGTCACAGTTGTATTGAACCTCTTGAGAGTTTAACAAAAGTTCATTGGATGGTCCAATTAAGTTTATTAATGTCACAATTATGAATGCATTGTGGGTTTCTTACTTCATTCCTGCTGGAAAGTGTTTAAATTGGAGAAGTTACAGAAGGACATAAAGAATTAAGAGGACACGACCGATACAAGCGATACGGGGAATCGGAGAATCTTGGATTGCCCCTATCGCTTGCATCGGTCGTATTATCCATTTCATCGTTGTTGCTGGTTTTTATACTCGTGAGTCAAATTGGAGAAGTTACAAAAGGACATAAAGAATTAAGAGGACACGACCGATACAAGCGATACGGGGAATCGGAGAATCTTGGATTGCCCCTATCGCTTGCATCAGTCGTATTATCCATTTCATCGTTGTTGCTAGTTTTTATACTCGTGAGTCAAATATTTATGCAAGGTCACTTCTTGAAGTCTCTCGCGGTAGTTTGCTAACACGACCGATGTAAGCGATAAGGGCCATCCGACAATTTCAAATTGCACTAGTCGCTTGCATCGATCGTCTTCACTTATCTCGTCTCCTCTACTTTATGCCTTAAGACATGCTCTTCTAATATTTAAATACCAAACCTTGGATTGGAATTTGCACCAAGTTCTCCACACTCTCTTATATTACTTGTTATGTGTACCATGATAATTTCTCTTGCATTACTTGAGGACAGAAAAGTTGGATAGAATCAAATTATTTAACTGAGACTAGTGTGCACCTTTGATAGACTATAATTATTAAATTGAAATTAGATATTGAATTCTAGATCTCTTCTTCATCTAGAATTAACTTATGCAAGTTCCTGTATAATTATTTCTTAGTCATCAATTCACTCCTGCAAAAAAAAATCAATGGAAATATGAAATTAAGGACCTAAAAAATATCTAAGACATTTAAAATTAATAATTTAACACACATTGTTTATAACCGTCCAGCCAAGAAAATTCAATGGAAGTATAAATAGAAGCTTCTATTAGATGAAGATACATTATGTAAGAATGTCAGGGTTAACTTGTTACAATCTTAAAGGCTGGAACTTAATCACCCTTGGTGGCAGGCAGCTTATGCAAGATAATGATTTCTCTGACCTAATGTTAACTATTGCATCATCAATTGAGAATCTACACTGAGATGATACCTCATCAAGGTATTCTAGAAGCTCCCTTACATTTCTGAGATTCCAATTTGCAGTGACAATTATTTTCCTTGATTGAAAATCTGGATGAATCAATACTTCTAACTCAAATTCTGGACAGCTCTCCTCTGAGTCCAAGGCTATCCAAAGTCCAAGCTTTTTTTTCCACCTTCTATAGTCATATCCTAGAACCAGAGATTGTCGACATATCTGATATGAGATTGAAAGAGAATTGGGACTAACTTTACATAAAATAATGTCACCTAGCTTTTGAACTTCTTTGCTATCCCATTCCCTACCTAAAACATCATCAATCTCTGAAATAGGGACTCTCCTATTCAACCACATTGTTTTTGTTTTCTGTAATAACATGTTTTTAAAGCATGCTACAAAGACATGAATAGGCAAAAACCATTGAATCTTTATCCTTCTCGAAATTCGGCCTACTGACATTGCCTTCTAGATGTCAAATTTAATTTTGCAGAGAAAACTTGAAACTGTTGAATGATCAGGAGCATCCCAATCTAATGAAGAGATGCAAGGACTAGGTACGTGTACAAGAATTCCATAAGAACTCCTCCCTAACGGCACTTGATAATCTGCATAATGGACAAATAACTCTATGCTATTGCAAAATTGAACAGATTTCTCTACATACATGAGTTCTGCATATTCCTTATGAAGAACTCTGAATGTTCCTGTTAAACATTCAACAGGTTGCCATTCCACAATATTGGAAGGAAAGATATCTGCAGTACAAAAACATATGTTTCATTATACAAAATCAACTGGAATGATAGAAGAGCATTGTCAAACTTCACTTACAGTACGGAGGGAATTGCAGATGATTTTCTAGAACAAGATCCTTAGCGATGTACACATGCTGTACTCGTGCAAACCAACCGCATATCTTCAATTTGAAACTGAGAATACGTCCCTTCCAATGGTTTCTTGTGTTGTCTCTTTTGGCACGCTTGACTTTATGGGCACCTCTACAGCTAGGAAGCATAGTTACCCAGTCATTTACTTTCACGGAAAGAGGTTTCCACAAAGAATCCTCTCTTCTGTTGTAAACCTCACATGAAGTTACGCGATTGGAAGGACGACGAGAAGAAGAAGCCATTTGAACTTAGGAGAAGAAGAATGTTCAAAGCGAGAAACCGACGTTCACAGATTTTGGCAGTATTTATAGAAAAAAAGGCTTTGTACACGTGGAAACTTTTGATTTGATGTTAACCCTGTCGTTGAATGATCATGACATTTTGTGAACCCAAAAATATTTCGTATCTTCAAACATCAATTCCTTCTTGGAAATTCGAGAATATGCTTTGTGTAGTGTGCAAAAGTATCTTTTTTTGCATCAAACCGAAAAATTGTACACTGAATACGAGACTCTTCATCACTTTAGCGGCGCTTTGAAAGAAAATTGTATTAAAAAAAGAAATTCTCCATACGGTTCAAAGAGACTGCAATGTTATATTCATGTACACATGGAAAGATGCTATTTGTCGATTTCCTTAATCTCTCATTAGCAAACAACCCCTTTTCGGCCGTTTTTCGCCCTAATGTCTAAAATCCCATCTAGATTTTGTTTTGAAATAATCTTCATGATAATCCTTGGCCATAGAGGAAGATTTTGAATAAACCTGACCTTCAATGCCTCATCAGAGTATCTATTAGGTTGCATATGGATGTACAACTTAAGTTTTTGGAGAAATCCATTGAACTTTGTGCAATCCCAATGAGAATTTGGCATGCAGATCTTGGGTTCCTTTAGAAAGGATGAACTAACCCGTTGATTTACCTAAATAATTCATTGATTTGCTTGAAGATTCTTGATTCCTTCTCGTAACTCTTGGAGGAGTGCACCTACATGCACTAGATGTCCCACCTTGACTTTTTTCTATCGCTGAATTAGGTATTGGACTTGTTGTTGGAGACTTTGAAGTGATGCCACAATTTGTTCATAAACATTCTCCATAATTGGGAGCATAATCATTATTTTATTGAGCAAGAAAAAAGACTTAGTTTGAGTTTCCATTGTGGCATGTAAGGGCATTGAACATATGAACTCATGAACAAGGTAACCTTAAGTCTTGCACAAGGAAAGGTGATAAACATAATTGAGAATGGTGGAACCTATGACAAAGAAAGTCATGGAGGTGTCTACCCTAACTTTATTTTATGTTGCATGACCACTAGTTCTTTCCCATAGGCTTTTGTAATTACAATTTGAGGTACGATTTCTGTACATAAAGTTACATTTCATATCGATTCATGCAGCATGCATTCTTTTCCATCTTCAAATTGATATAAATTTTAATAACGCCCTTAAATATGAAAATATCAAGAGTTGTGGAGATGTTGAATGGATGGCTACACTATCCAAATGGATAAATTAAAACCTTGCATTTCCTTTTTCTAGTGGGTGTTTTTCTTTGATTTTTCATGTGATTGAAATGAAAGAGTGTGATGAATTAATAAACATGGAGTGGCAAGTTTCGAAATTATGTAATGTTTGATTTTGAACAAAGAATAGTCACTTTGAGGCTAGATAGTGAATCTATCCTCATTCCAGATCATAAGCATAATCCGTAGATGATACTCATTTCTACTATGCACATAATTAGAGATGCACATGATGGATACAATACACTTGTAGTGTATGTGAATAACCTACATGAAGAAGATAATGATGAAACACTTCCAAATTATATGGAAAATCTCTTGAAAGAATGTGCATATGTTCTTCCTAAAGACTACTTCTACACCTAGGAAGATTTAGCACGCTATTAACATGTATCAACAAGGAGGGAACCATATTCTTAGATCACCATATAGGTTTACCATAGATGAATCAAAGGGGCTCAAGATTCAATTGGATGATCTTTTGAAGTAAGGCTTAATAAGACCGAGTGTTATGCCTGGGGGAGAACGTGTGTTATTTCAAAATACAAAAGATGGCTCTTTTAGGGGTATGCAATGACTATAAGGTGTTAAATAAAAGATGGACTAAAAATAATTTTTCATTCGCTGGTATAGAATAGTTAGTAGGTCAAACAAGTGGACTAGTACACTCAATAAGATAGAGTTAAGATCTTGATATCAACAAATCACGATCAAACCAAATGATATACCCAAGAAACCTTTCAAACACGTGATGGCCACTAAGAGTTTGCTTTTTTACTTTTCGATTAAAGAATGATCATACCACATTCATGTTCTTGATGAACAATATTCTTGATGATCATCTAAATGAATTAATCTTAGTCTTTCTTGATGATATATTTGTATACTCTAAAGACGATTGTGAGCATGATGTATATCTCAAGAAAGCTTTGCAAACTCTTAGAGAACACAAACTTTAATGATAGAGGAGTAAGTGTTTCTTTGTGAAGGACAAAGACTTATTGGAAGAGATGGATGGATACCTCAAGGAAGTGAGGTGGTACTGCCAAAACCTGCTTTGTACCTGCCCTATTTCACTTCAGATTTTGATATTAGACCATTTTAGCTTTCAAATGACATCAAATATGTACCCATGTACTTTGGAGTTGATTCTTCAAACAATTGAATGAAAACAGATAACTTCATAAATAGCTAGTGATCAAAATCTTGCTATTTTGGTCTTGACACCTACTCGATCTTTTGCTCAATGCTCATAGTAGAGTAGGAGTTGATCTAAATCCTTTTGAGGGAATGAAATTAGCTTATATAGCTAATGACTACAAGTGGAATCATCAGTTGGATGCTTGCCATCGACTTTATAGGGACTGAGTAGTGATTGACCAAGGAGCATGTCGATGCAGATTTCTCCCAATTGGTTGAGGCAAAAGCAATTGGCTGAGGAAAAAGATCCCCAATTTGGAAAGCACAGACTAAGCTTTCTGCTGGTTCTAACAAGCTAACGAATAAGTAAAATGATGGAGAAATCACTGAGATATGGTCATGCAAAGTTCACTATTCTGAGTATTCATAGCAAAGAAGTAGGGACAGATGATCAATGATGTATATGTATTATAGCACATAATTTTACAAGTTCATTGGCAATGTAATGGTTCCCAATGATAGTGAGATGAGTAGGTTATGGTATAAGATACTCAACCTCTACAAGTGATCAGTAAATGGGCTCCAAGAAGAGGCATTTTTACCCGCGTGTTTCACAAGTCCTTTTATAAGGATTTCCTTCAAATTTGAATTTGAAATTCAATGAAGGCTCCACCTAAAACTACTTCCTCTAAATGAAAAGTGGTTCTACGAAATGAAATTCGTGGCTCTTATCTCTCATAATTCCATGAGATATATGGTCTTTGAAGATTCTATCAAGTAAAAGACTTTTACAAGTGGTAAATGACTAGTTGTTACAAGCCATCATTCATATGGATCAACACATGCTTCCGCACATAATCCTCCAAGCTAAGCCAAATGCACCAACAGCTCCCCCTCAAGCCAAACATCTTGGCTTGCACTTCTTCATGAGTCTTCTTGAATCTCCTGCAATCCAATCATAGTTTTGACTCTGCAAAGTTTAGTACCATCAAGTGCTTTGGTTAACAAATCGGCACATTGCATATTTGTAGATACATATGAAAGTTGAACCTCCTTGCTCAATAGCTTCTCTCTAACATAGTGATAGTGTACTTCTATATGCTTAGTTCTTGCATGATAGATAGGATTGGCTGCAAGATGCAAAGAACTTGTATTGTCACCAAAAATCATAGGTGAATGAGTATGAAGTCCTAAGTCTAAATATAGCAATCTAATAAAAAATTGCTTCTTGTGTAGCATTGGCTAATACTCTGTATTCAGCCTCTATTGAAGATAGAGCAATAGTAGGTTACTTCTTGAAAGACCATGAAATGGGCTTATCACCTGCAAAAGAAAAATATCCAGAAGTATTCCTTCTATCATCCTTTCAACTTGCCCAATCTGCATCTGAGTATACCTTGATGTCCAAATCCGATGTGTATGGGAAGTAAAGACCTTGATTTTGAGTACCTTTTAGATACTTAAAAATCCTTTTCGCAGCTTCCAAGCTAGGTGCTCTAGGTTTATGCATGAATTGACTTAGAACACTTACTCCATAAGATATGTCAATCATTGTCAAGGTTGCATAGTTTAGACTTCCAACTATGCTTTGATATCCTCTAATGGCTTCAATCAAATCGCCTTCATGAGCACTCAATTTATGATTTACCTCCATAGGGGTGCTAGCTACCTTTGCATTCTCCAAGGGGAACTTCTTCAACATGTCCTGCACATATTTCCTTTGAGTGATATAAATTCCAAAATTTGTGTAGACTAACTCAATTCCAACAAAATACTTCAAAAAACCTAGGTCACTGATTTTGAACTCCTACATCATTTGGTTCTTGATTTGTTTGATACCATTGGCATCACTACCTGTAAGTATGATGTCATGAACATACACACATAAATATATCATCTCTAAATTACTTCTCTTGACAAACAAAGAAGAATTTGCCTTGCTCGTCAAGAATCGTTGATCTTGAAGATAGGTTTTTAACCTATGATTCCATGCCCTAAGTGCCTGATTCAAACTGTAAGAGCTTTGTTCAATTTGCATACATACTTTACCTTGCTTGGATCTTCATAACCAGGAGGTTGAGCCATGTAAACCTCCTTTGAAATCCAGCCATTGAGAAAAGCATTTTTCTCACCCCTTGATACATATTCCAATTTCTAGATGCAACTACACTAACCACTACTCTAATGCTTGGCATTTTGGCCATAGGTGAAAATGTCTCTTCATAATCAACTCCTTGGGTTTGTGCGAAACATTTAGCCATAAGTCTAACTTTATACATGTTTATGGATCCATCAGAGTTTCTCTTAATTTTGTAAATCCATCAACATCCAATTACCTTCATTGATGACTTCCTAGGTACTAGCTCCCAAGTATCATTCTCTTGGAGTGCTTCTGTTTCTTCATCCATAGCCTCCTTCCATTCTACCTTGGTACTTGCTTCTTCATATGAGGAAGGTTCTTCAAGTGATAAATCCTTAGCAAGATAAATGAAATGCTTAGTAACTAATGAAGGATCATACCCATATCTGATTGGCTTTTTGCTCTCCCTTTGTGATCTCCTTAGAGCTTGGTTGGATGATTCAGGTATGTCTTCCAACCTCTTCATCTTGGCCTTGCACTTTGATTTCCATGCTTTGAACTCTTCTAGGTTCATGGTGTCCTCATCATCTGGTTTGATGTCTTCAATTGTGCTTGGCTCCTCCTTGGCAAGACTTGGAAACTCCTCTTCGAAGTCATACGGAAACTTGACCTTCCTGCATTCACTTTCAAGCCAAGAGTCATTCTCATCAAACACAACATCTCTATTGACCATACATCCTTTGTTGGATGGATTATAAAACTTGTATCCTTTCTTATTTAAATCATACCCTATGAAGGTGCACTTCTCTGCCTTAGAGTCTAGCTTACCTCTAATTTGAGATGGAACATGCACATAAGCAATACATCCAAATATTCAACAATGATCAAGTGATGGCCTCCTACCATGCCATGCTTCATATGGGGTCATCCCATCAAGTGATTTGGATGGAAACCTTTTAATAAGATAAGTGGTAGTAGATACACTTTCTGCCCAAAAATAATTAGGCAATTTCTTTTCATTAAGTATTGATCTAGCTCCTTCCACAATCAACCTGTTTTTTCTCTCTGCAACCCCATTTTGCTTAGGGGTATACCTGATAGTAATCTCCCTTTTGATACCTCTATCGTGCAAAAATGCATCAAATTCATTGGAGTAGTACTCACCTCCTCCATCTGACCTTATTCTCTTTAGACTTCTTCCTGTTTGATTTTCCACAAGTGCAGGATTCTTCTTGAATCAACTAAACACCGTCTTTATGTTTCATAAAGTACAAGATATTCCACCTACGAAAATCATCAATGAATGATACATAGTACCTTGAGCCTAAAATTGAAGGGTCCTTGCTTGGTCCCCACACATATGTGTGGAGAGTGGACAAGTTCCAAATAGTCTTCATGCATATAGCCTTTCTTTGTAAAGGGTAACCTGTGTGATTTACCAAACTGACAAGCACCAGATTTATAGATCATATGTTTGCTTGGATACATTAGGTATCCCAAGCACACATTGATCTCTACATATTTGATTCAAGATTCTCTCACCATTGTGCCCTAATCTTTTATGCCAAATCTCTAACTCAGATAATGTTTGATCTTTGTAATTATAAAGAATCAATGTTTCTAGTGTCCTCAAGCTGAAATGTAAATAATCTTCCTGTTTTCTCTCCCTTGGCAATTCTCTTGAATCCATGTTGAGGGTCCTCCACAAAAGCTCCATATTTGTTGAACCTAACCTACAAACAATTTTCCACTGTCTGTCCAACACTCATCAGATTATTGGTGATAGTAGGTGCATAAAGAAATGTGCTCAATAGATTTCTATTCCCACCAAAAGTTTTGACATTTCCTACCTTAAGCATTAAATGCTTGGTGTCATCACCTGTCTGCACTTGATGCTTTCCCTTGGGTTCTTCAAGATAAAAAAGAAGAGCTACATTTCTTGCTACATAATTTGAACAACCTGAGTCAATATAGAAGAGGTGCTCATCATCCATACCTTGTTTTGAAGTCATGTTCATAATGAGCAAGGAATCCTCTTGATCCTCTCTATAGTTGTTGAAGTCTTTTCCTGATTTATATCCTCCTTGAAAATTTTTTTCGTAGTTGTTGTTGTAGCCATGGTTGTAGCCTTGATTATGGTTGAATCTTCCTCTTGATTGTGAATAGCCACCTTTTTGAAATCCTCTTTTTCTCTGATTCTTGAAGTTTCCTATAGCACTCATTTGTAGTGTGATTAGAAAGTCCACATACATTTCATGGGGAAGAGTTGAAAGGTCTCCCTGTGCCTTGCTTATGTCCTCTACCCCTTCCTCTTGAATTCCTACCTCTCCCTGCATAGTTAGCTTGAGAAGTAGTACCTTCATACTCTACTTTCTTGCTCTTCCCTTTATCTTTAGACTTTCCTTTATTTGTGTATAGGGCAGAAGATTTTTTTCCTCTTAATGGTTCTCTATTTTTGTTGAGCTTGGCTTCATGGGTAAAGAGTTGTCCCATAAGTGTGGTAAGATCTGGAATCTGCAGGTCCATGTAAAGGTCCATAGCAATTTTAAAGGCTTCCCACTTATCATCTACCTTGACACCATTGATTATTTGTCTCACTCTTTGCTCCTCTTGAATATCCTCTCCTATGCTTGCCAATTGATCAACTACATCTTTAACCTTGGTCACATACTCTGAAACATTCTACTTGGGCTGCTTCCTTGAATTAGTAAACTCAATCCATAATTGATTGTTTCTTGCTCTTATGTTGGAAGAAAGATGAGAAGATAATGTACCCCAACTCTCTTGGGAAGTTTTATAATTCCCAATGTGTGTAAGAAGGAAGTGAGGGATAGAGTTAATTAGATATGACCTTTTGTAAAGCATCTTTGGCACACCATGAGTTCAGTCTTTGAAGCTCTTCTCTTGTAGGTTGTCCTTTGCTTCTGAACATGGGCATGTCCTCATCTCCTGATATGTATCCATAGAGAATTGTTCCTTGTAGATAGGTCTTCATCCTCAAGGTCCATGCTGGATAGTTATTCCTGTCCAATTTATCACTAAAAGAAGGGAAACCATCTCCCATTTTACCTCAACTTGCTCTGATACTACTGTTGGAAGAGATGGATGGATACCTCGGATGTGAGGTGGTACTACCAAAACCTGCTTTGTACCTGCTCTATTTCACTTCATAGTTTGATAGTAGGCCCTTTTAATTTGAAAATGACACCAAATAAGTACCATGTACTTGGGAGTTGTTTCTTCAAACAATTGAATCAAAACAGATAACTTCACAAATAGCTAGTGATAAAAAACTTGCTATTTTGGTCTTGACACCTACTAGATCTTTTGCTCAATGCTCATAGTACAATAGCAACTGATCAAAATCCTTTTGAGGGAATCAAATAAGCTTAGATAGCTAATGATTACAAGTGGAATCATAAAAAATGATAAACCATACACTAAGGAATCAATTTAGCAATTGGATGCTTACCCCCAACTTTTTACGAACTAAGCACTGAGTGACCAGACAATACTTCGACGTAGATGTCTCCCAATTGGCTAAAGAAAAAGCTTTGCAATTTGGATAGCATAAAATTTGAACAAGTAGAATGATGGAGAAATCACTGAGATATGGTCATGCAAAGTTCAATGTTCTCAGTAGTCATAGCAAAGAAGTAGAAAAAGATGACCGATGATGTATATCTATTAAGACATATAATTTTACAAGATCATCGGCAATATCATGGTGCCCAATGATATTGCGATGCGTAGGCTATGGTGTAAGCTACTCAAGGTCTACAAATGATCAGTGAAGAGGCCTTTTTAGCTGCACGTTTTACAAGTCCTTTTATAACGATCTCCTTCAAATTTGAATTTCAAATTCAAACAAGGCTCCACCTAAAAGTGTTTCCTCTAAATGAGGAGTGTTTCTACCAAATGAAATTTGAAGCTCTTATCTCTCATAATTCCACGAGGTATATGGTCTTGGAAGACTCTCTCTAGTAAAAGACTTTTACAAGTGGTAAATGACTAATTGTTACAAGCCATGATTCATATGGATCAACACATGCTTCCACACAATCCTCCAAGCTAAATCAAATATGAAGGCTTGGGAACTTGCACCAACAAGTTTTGAATCTACAAAGATTCATTTCTAAAGAATGAAATCATGTAAACGAGTATAAACTTGGGAAAACAATCGTTGGTTGGTGTTCCTAAAAGTATAAGGAAAAATAGAAGTGTTCTTTTCAGGATGGGAAAAATATGAGAGAGCATATATAAAGGACCTCTTCAAGATAGAAAATATCCTAACAAAGTTGATTAAGATTTATGTGGAGTGATGCCTTTCGAAAAGCATTTGAAACATTGAAAGAGATAGTTATTGAAATTTGTTTTTGAAAATAATAGAAATAAGAAAAGCTTCTGTGGTTGCATGTGATGCAAGTGGTAGTGAAATAATAGCTGTTCTTTCACAAGATGGTAGGGTGGTTGCATCGGATTCTAGAGAGTGAAGAACACATAATATTAAATATCTTACTCATGATCTACAAATTCTTGATGTTGTACCTGCACTTAACAATTGGAAACATCTACCATTGGGGGCTAAAGTTGAACTAAAAACCGATCACGAGATTCTAAAATACAAGCTCAAAAAAACAATGATTTATAATTATAGGCAACAATGTTAGATTGGTTTAATAAGTGCATATGATTGTGACACTAAGTATGTAGCTAGTAAGCAAAATTAGATCTTTGATGCATTGAGTAAAATACCTTTATGCGATCTCCTTCACTACAAGAAAATAGGGGGGCATAGTGATGCTCACAATGAAGAAAATACAAGCTTCATTGATTAATGCAATGATCTAAAACCAAAGTGTCCCATAAGCCACCTTTTCGAATAGAAAATAACCCACCATCACATAAGAAAAGTAGATTGTTGCTTATGCAATATTACCTAAGCTATGCTCACAATGAAGAAAATACAAGCTTCATTGATTAATGCAATGATCTAAAACCAAAGTGTCCCATAAGCCACCTTTTCGAATAGAAAATAACCCACCATCACATAAGAAAAGTAGATTGTTGCTTATGCAATATTACCTAAGCTTTGTCGCTACAAGCAACACATAGTAGCAATGCTTATGGCGACACTAGCGAAGTACATGAGATGCTAGAGAGTTGCTTACGTGATGCTCTAGAAACACACAAACAAATTGCCAAAGTTCAACAAGAGAGAGAGAGAGTGAGAGAGAGAGACAGAGAGAGAGAATGCTAGATGTGCACAATGAAGAGAAATGAGAGCGATAAAGATAGAGAGAGTTGAGCTAGAGCCTTCTTGAGGGTTCGGTGTCTTGAACACTCCTCCGCTCATAGGAACTGGCTCTTGAGCTCTCGGACCCTACTTGCCCCTTATCCTTGCCAGTGGCAGTTCTTGGTTTTGGACAATCTTCATCAAAGTGGCCCTCTCCACTACAGTACCTACACAGTGGGGTATAATCAACTAGTTTCTTTTCGTTTGGACATCTAGATTGAGTATGGCCAAAGCCATGGCATCTCCAACACTAGATTGGACCATCTCTTCCTTGATCACGTGTGGCTCCTCTCGTATAGTCTCCTCCATGACCCTGAGCACCATATTGTTGAGAGTGATGGTTGGATGCACTCAAGAAATGAGTTGATGTTGCAAAACCTACTTTACACCTGCCCTCTTTTGATTCCAGAAATGTCTAATACACTTGCTTAGCTTCCAAATGACATAAAGCAACCATATATGTACTTTGCAAATGATTTGTGTAATGACCAAATCAAAACAGATAACTTGGTACTTCAAAAATCAAGAAAAACTTTCTATTTTTGTAGTGACACCTGCTCAGTCTTTCACTCAGTGTGACCAGCACACTAACAATTGATCTAATTCCTTCTGGACATATTAAATTAGCTTAACAAGCTATCATTTGCAAGTGGAATGAGAAGAAATGATAAACTACTCACTGAGAAATCACTTTAGCAAACTTATGTGTACCCCCGATATTTTAGGAACTCTGCAGACTCATACCAGTGTCCACTTCGAGCAAGATTTCTCCGTGATCGCTGATCCTTTTGCCTTGAAACTTTATAGGTATATAGTATGCTTAGTGCTGGTTCCAGTGAACTTTGAATCACTTGATTTGGTTGAGAAACCACTGAGATATGCCTTGTTGAAGTTGACAGAGTTGAAGAGAACACTCAGAGAAACCAGAAGTTGTAAAATGTAAGTATCTTGATTAAATCTAATGATTGTACATTCCCATTGGCATGTAATGTGATGCTCAATGGTACTCAGAGGTGTAGGCTATGGTGTAGCTCATACACACTCAAAAATTCACTCAGAAATGTCTCGGGAAGAGAGTCACACACCGCGACTTTTTTCTCATCCTTTTATAAGAATTGATTGGTCATTTGATTTTGAATTCAAATCTAATCTCCTAGAATCTTTAACCTAAAAGTTGATTGAGATATTCCCTCAATCATTCAACCACTCAATCAATTGGATTTTCCACGACTTTCTCAAGTAGGTGAGTTTACAGGAATGGTTAAAGTCATATAGACTTTTACATGAGATAAATGATAAGAGTAATAAGGCTAGGTTTCTATGGTTCATACTTCAAATGATATCCTCATAAATTAACCCAAGCTAGGCTTCCACAATCCAAGCTTTATGTTTAGTTTTCAAGGTTAATATCCAAGCCAAGTGTTAAGGCTTGAATTACACCAACAGCTCCCCCTCAAGCCAAACACTTTGGCTCAAGTCTTCATCTCTATTCTTCAATTACTTCCTGCAATCCAATCATGGATTTAAATCTGCATAGCTTGCTTCCATCCAGAGCTTTAGTAAGAAAATCTGCACATTGCATGTTAGTAGACACATATGACAATTGAATATCTTTGCTAAGTAACTTCTCCCTCACATAGTGGTAGTGAACCTCTATGTGTTTTGTCCTAGCATGATAAATTGGATTAGCTGCTAGGTGAAGAGAACTTGTGTTATCACCAAATATAATTGGTGGCCTTGTGTATAGACCCAATTCTGAATATAAAAGCTTCAACCATATGGCTTCTTGAGTGGCATTTGCTAGCCCTCTATACTCTGCCTCAGTAGATGATAAAGCCACTGTGGGTTGTTTCTTGGATGACCAAGAAATTGGTTTATCACCTGCAAAACATATGTAACCAGATGTGCTTCTCCTGTCATCCTTGCAACCTGCCCAATCTGAATCTGAATATACCTTAATATCAATGTCTGATGAATAAGGAAAGTACAAACCATGATTTTGTGTTCCCTTTAGGTACTTTACTATCTTCTTTGCTACCTCCAAATGAGGTACTCTTGGTTTGTGCATAAATTGGCTAAGTACACTAACACCATATGATATATCAATCCTGGTTAAGGTAGCATAATTTAGACTACCTACCATACTTTGGTAACCTGTAATATCTTGGAGTTCTTCCCCTTCATGAGCACTGAGTTTGTGGTTGACCTCCATAGGAGTGCTTGAGACTTTAGCTTCCTGCAAATTAAATTTCTTGACCATATCCTGAATGTACTTCTTCTGAGTAATAAAGATACCTGAATTTGTATAGACCAGTTCAAATCCTAGGAAGTACTTCAATAATCCAAGATCATTGATCTTGAATTCCTTCATCATCTGTCCTCTGATGTGTCTTATTCCTTGAACATCATTTCCTGTAATAATGATGTCATCAACATAGACACATAAATATATTACCTCTGTACTACTTCTCTTTATGAACAGAGAAGTGTCTGCTTTACTCATCACAAACCCTTGGTCTTGGAGGTAGGTTGTCAACCTGTACTTCCATGCTCTAGGTGCCTTCTTTAATCCATATAGAGCCTTCTTCAATTTACAAACATGATTTACCTTATTGGGATCTTCATAACCAGGTGGTTGTGACATGTAGACTTCTTCAGATATCCATCCATTCAAGAATGCATTCTTCACATCCAATTGGTACATGTTCCAATTCTTGGATGCAGCTACACTCATCATAACTCTGATAGTTGGCATCTTGGCCACAGGAGAAAATGTCTCCTCATAATCAATGCCTTGGGTTTGTGCAAAACCCTTGGCTACCAACCTAGCTTTATACCTGTTTATTGTACCATCTGAATTCCTTTTGAGTTTGTAGATCCATCTGGATCCTATCACCTTCATGGAGTCCTTCTTGGGTACCAAGTCCCAAGTATCACTCTCCTTGAGAGCCTCCATTTCTTCATCCATTGCTTCCTTCCATTCTGGTTTAGTGATTGCTTCTTCAAATGTACCTGGTTCTTCACTCAAGAGATCCTTTGCAAGATACACAGAGTGCTTGGTTACAAGTGAAGTATCATACCCATACCTAATAGGTGTTTTCTTTTCTCTCTGAGATCTCCTCATAGCTTGTGTTGAGGATTCTGGATTATCTTCTAGTTGCTTCATCTTCATCTTCCCTTTGGATTTCCAAGCCTTGAACTCTTCAATGTTGATGGTGTCTTCATCATCTGAGCTTGTGTCCTCTTTTTGAATTGGTTCTTCTCTGATAAGCTTGGGGAAGTCTTCTTCCATATCATAAGGTAGGCTAACTTTCCTGCACTCATTTTCCTACCATGAGTCATTTTCATCAAAGATGACATCTCTGCTTACCTTAAAGCCTTTGTTTGAGGGGTTATAGAACCTGTATCCCTTCTGATTCAAATCATAACCAATGAAGATACATTTTTCAGCTTTAGGGTCTAGCTTTCCCCTTACCTGTGAGGGAATATGCACATATGCAACACAACCAAAGATTTTGCAATGATCCAGAGATGGTCTCTTACCATGCCAAGCTTCATATGGTGTCATTCCATCAAGTGTCTTTGATGGCAACCTGTTAATTAAATATGTGGCAGTAGATACACTCTCTGCCCATAGATAATTTGGCAATTTCTTTTCATTTAGCATAGACCTAGCTGTCTCTACAATGAGTCTATTCCTTCTTTCAGCTACCCCATTTTGTTCAGGTGAGTACCTTGTAGTAATCTCCCTCTTGATGCCTCTTTCCTGCAAGAAATCTTCAAAGTCATTGGAGAAGTATTCTCCACCACCATCTGACCTTAGCTTCTTCAAATGTCTACCTGTTTGATTTTCAACTAGTGCAAGGTACCTCTTGAAACAATTAAATACTTCATCTTTATGTTTCATGAAATATAAGACAGTCCATCTGCTATAGTCATCTATGAAGGACACATAGTACCTTGATCCAGATATGGATGGCTCCTTGCTAGGTCCCCAAACATCTGTATGCACCAATTCCAGATAGTCTTCATGCATAAAACCTTTCTTGGTATAGGGCAATCTGTGTGACTTACCAAATTGACAAGCCCCACACTTGTATATCATGTGTTGCTTGGATACATTAGGTATCCCAAGCACACATTGATCCCTACTCATTTGCTTCAAGGTCCTCTCTCCAATGTGACCTAATCTCTTGTGCCAAATCTCTAATTCTGATAGTGTTTGATCCTTATAGTTGTACAAAGCAATACTCTTTGTGTCTTCTAATTCAAAGGTAAACAATCTACCTGATTTTTCTCCCTTGGCTATCCTTCTGAATCCATGTCTTGGATCCTCCACATATGCACCATGTTGAGTGAACCTGACCTGTAGACCCTTTTCCACAATCTGACCTACACTCATCAGATTCTTGGTGATTGTTGGAACATACAATACTCTGCTCAATAAATTCTGATTACCATCACTAGTTTTGACATTGCCTATTTTAACAACTGAATGTTTAGTGTCATCACCTGTCTGCACTTGATGCTTGCCTTTGGGTTCCTCCAAATCAGAAAGTAGTGCAACATTTCCAGCTACATGATTAGAGCAGCCTGAATCAATATAGAATAAGTGATTATCATTGATACCTGGCTTAGATGTCATGTTCATGATCAACAAGGAATCATCTTGCTCCTCTGCATAATTGTTGTAGTCTTTCCTATTTCTGTATCCACCTTGATAGTTGCCATTGTGATTGTAGTTGTTGTTATAATTATTGTTGTAGCCATGGTAGCCTTGAGATTGGTTGAATCTGCCTCTGCCTTGAGAGTATCCTCCTCTTTGGTGACCTCTTCCTCTCTGGTTCTTATAGTTTTTGTAGCATTCATCTGTGGTATGGTTAGACAATCCACAAATATTGCATGGAGATTGATTGTAGGGTCTCCCCCTACCTGACTTACCTCCTCTGCCCCTTCCTCTAGAAGATCTACCTCTCCCTGCATAGTTTGCTTGGGAGGTAGAACCTTCTTCATCAACCTTTTTGTTTTTACCCTTGTCTTTAGTCTTCTTATCAGTATATAGGGCAGAGGGATTGTTACCTTTTGATTGCTCTCCATTCTTTGTGATCTTTGCTTCATGTGTGAAGAGTTGTCCAATCAGAGTTGTTAGATCAGGTGCTTGGATGTCCATGTATAAGTCCATTGCTGTGGTAAAGCTCTCCCACTTGTCATCTGCCTTTAGTCCATTGATCACTTGTCTGACTATTTTCTCTTCCTCAATTTCTTCCCCAACACTTGCAAGTTGGTCTGCAATGTCTTTGACCTTGGTGACAAAGTTTGAGACACATTGTTTTGATTGCTTCCTAAGAGTTGTAAACTCAACCCATAGCTGATTCTTTCTGGCCCTTGTGCTTGATGAAAAATAAGTTGACAAGGTTTCCCAAGTCTCTTGGGAAGTCTTACAATTCCTTATGTGTGGTAGAAGGAAATCAGAAATAGAGTTTAGAAGATATGACCTTGCCAAAGCATCTTTTGCACACCATTGGTTGAGCCTCTCATGTTCATCCTTTGTGGGTAAGCCTCTAGTCTTGAATGAGGGCAATTCCTCATCTCCTGATATGAATCCAAATAAGCTTCTCCCTTGTAGATAGGTCTTCATCCTTAGAGACCAAGCTTGGTAGTTGTTCCTGTCTAATTTGTCAATGAAGGAAGGGAAACCATCACCCATGATTACCTTATAAGCTCTGATACCACTGTTGAGAGTGATGGTTGGATGCACTCAAGAAATGAGTTGATGCTGCAAAACCTGCTTTACACCTGCCCTCTTTTGATTCCAGAAATGTCTAATACACTTGCTTAGCTTCCAAATGACATAAAGAAACCATATATGTACTTTGCAAATGATTTGTGTAATGATCAAATCAAAACAGATAACTTGGTACTTCAAAAATCAAGAAAAACTTTCTATTTTTGTAGTGACACCTGCTCAGTCTTTCACTCAGTGTGACCAACACACTAACAATTGATCTAATTCCTTCTGGACATATTAAATTAGCTTAACAAGCTATCATTTGCAAGTGGAATGAGAAGAAATGATAAACTACTCACTGAGAAATCACTTTAGCAAACTTATGTGTACCCCCGATATTTTAGGAACTCTGCAGACTCATACCAGTGTCCACTTCGAGCGAGATTTCTCCGTGATGGCTGATCCTTTTGCCTTGAAACTTTATAGGTATATAGTATGCTTAGTGCTGGTCCCAGTGAACTTTGAATCTCTTGATTTGGTTTAGAAACCACTGAGATATGCCTTGTTGAAGTTGACAGAGTTGAAGAGAACACTCAGAGAAACCAGAAGTTGTAAAATGTAAGTATCTTGATTAAATCTAATGATTGTACATTCCCATTGGCATGTAATGTGATGCTCAATGGTACTCAGAGGTGTAGGCTATGGTGTAGCTCATACACACTCAAAAATTCACTCAGAAATGTCTCGGGAAGAGAGTCACACACCGCGACTTTTTTCTCATCCTTTTATAAGAATTGATTGGTCATTTGATTTTGAATTCAAATCTAATCTCCTAGAATCTTTCACCTAAAAGTTGATTGAGATATTCCCTCAATCATTCAACCACTCAATCAATTGGATTTTCCACGACTTTCTCAAGTAGGTGAGTTTACAAGAATGGTTAAAGTCATATAGACTTTTACATGAGATAAATGATAAGAGTAATAAGGCTAGGTTTCTATGGTTCATACTTCAAATGATATCCTCATAAATTAACCCAAGCTAGGCTTCCACAATCCAAGCTTTATGTTTAGTTTTCAAGGTTAATATCCAAGCCAAGTGTTAAGGCTTGAATTACACCAACACATATCCATAAGTTTGTCTGTTTTCCCAATGAGATGTAGGTGGGATACTTTGAGCAGGCAATCTCGTGTAGGATCTTTCTCTTGTATCTCCCGATTTCATGGTCCACTCTTCATAGGCCCTCTTGTTGTAACATTGGTCTTCCGTGTGATTGTTCCTTCTGCAAAAAGTGCAATGCATTCTAGGTGGCGATCTATCTGTGAATACTCTTGAGACTGTAGGACATTCTGAAGCCAGATGACCATAACCATGGCACTTTCCACACCATGTATTTGATCGAAACACTTGGTTCGGGTTTGTAGTTACCTCTAGTTTTACTGTGTATGTTTCCTGGGTCATTGTGGCAGCTTTTATAGCTTGTGTGACCAACTCCAATATTCGTTCTTCAGTTAGTGCAGGCTTTACCTCGCTTAGCGTGCTAGTGGCAGCTACAAAAGCTGGGGTCGTCAATGCAAGACTTCCTTGGCCAGGATCTTTCATCGGTATGTTTCCTGGGCCTCCCATTGGCTCGTATAAGAGCTCCATCTTCCTCTGTTGACATAATTGTCCTTCCTCCCAAAGCCTTGCTTGTTCCTTAGCATCTACTAAAGTTGCAGGTCTTGTGAGGCTGATATGTTGTTGCACCGTAGGATCTCTCAATCTCGCAATGAATCTTCTCTTCAATGTCTCATCGTTCAGGGCATTCACGCCCATCTTTCTTACCAAGGTTTCCATTCTCTGAATGTAGTTACCGATGCTTTCATTGACTCCCTATCGCAGGTAATCCATCTGTTGGGCCAATCTATCTTGGAAGCCTTGTCGTCGAAACTTTGCCAAGAAGGCTTCCTTGAGCATCTGATAAGTTCCACGCTCTTGTGGTGTCAGATTCCCATACCAATTGGCTACCTCATCACAGAGAATAGCTGGAAAAATCCTCAACCTTTGACCCTGGTCAACTACCTCATTGGCCTCACAAGTAACCTCAAATAGTTGGATAAAACTATCCGGATCCTCGTCCCAAGCACCTGAGAACTTGGTAAAGTCCCCCAAATGAACTGAAATCCGTTGAGCCATTTCAAACAGAGGTGTGATATCAATATCACTTCGATCTGAGAAATTTAGTGCACGCGGCCTGAGGATCCCTCCTTCAAACTTTTGCACTTGATTCGCGACTCTCCTACGAGAGTACACATTTTTAGCAGATTTCTTTGAGCTAGTCGAGGTCGAATCACCTTGCAACTCCCACCTCTTCCTTTCTCTTTCAAGGGATCTTCTCTGAGCGCGTTCCTCTATTTTCGTTTGTGTTGCTCCTGAGGATGAGCTCCCATCGCTCATGTACTAGATTTGGAGTCCGCAAGCTCGGCCAACATGTGGTGCTAGGCGAACCTATGGCACTCTCTTATAGAGACATGCCACGCTATTCCCGACAGATGCACCAACATGATAGACTCCTAAACCCAAGGAAAAATATCCATATGCAATCCTGTTTTGCTCGGCTTTTTGTTTCTCAACCAATTCCTTTTACCTCGAAACTATTGAATGCACATAGTTACACCCACTTTAAGATCCCCGGTAGAATCGCCAAAATAACTATGTCCTATGCTCAAAGAAAAGATGTGTGTGGATGTCTATACTTTGCCCAAACTTCTCGAAATCTGGCGAGTGGCATTGCTCTAAATCCATAATTATATCTCAATGTGATCGGAAAAAAAGGGGAAGGAATAGAATGGATATAACATCAGACTTCGATGAGCCGATCAATGTGCATTGTACATCCATCTTTCCAATGCATGAATCAATTAAACCATCTTAACCACTAAGCTTTTCGGTGTTCAATTTGAAATCTCCTCACACTTCAAACAAGCGGTTTACTCTTTGATATTCTCCTACTCGATGCTCTCATAAGCTTTTAGACACAATCGGGTGTGAATCCGCATTCAACCATCACGTTAGGAACACACAATATGCTTTCCTTTATTTTGAAACTTTATTTTTGAAGCCACCCTATAGATGTTCACGGAAAAATATGTTTAGTGCGAGCTGCATATAAATTTACTCACGAGGAACCGATCACACCAAACGCATCCACACAGTCGAGAGAAACTCCCGGGGTAATTAAATCCACTTAATGATTCGGATCTCCAACAAAATCCACTTGCTCCTTCTTACAGATATACCATCGTTGAGCAAAATACATATGTGATCAAGGACCGCATGTAACTATTTTACCTGTGCTAAAACCCAACAACATTTGATGCTATTGTACCCCGTTGTTTTTTTTGGCATTACTGTATTAAAGAAACAATGTTCACTCTAGATACGGTCAATGCACTAAGATCCTGATAGGATAGTCCAATTGCTTCTTATTGCATGTATCACAGTTAACGCACAGCTCATTGCTCATAACAAGAAGGTTAAGAGAATTTCCTAGACTTTAATAAAAAACAGATATGATCAGGTAAGGAGCACAAAGTACTATTTTACGTCTACCGAACCAATAACATTTGACGCTAGTGAGCACTGCTCTTCTACCTCTCCCTATGAGAGAAGAACGACCCCTCTGGATGCGATGAAGCGTCAACATCTTGGTGAGCCCTCTAAACCCTTCATGTCAGCGAAACCGCTATGCCCGATTATAGCCTGGGTCAATTTTAAGAAGAGCTAGCAAAAATGATCCTATTTCAGACATTGGCATGAAAATATTCTAAAGCCAAATGAGGAGTCCATCGTTGGCATTGATGAAATCAAGGGAGCCTCTTGGACCTTCAACAAATCCACTGCTGCTTCTTGACACCAATGTATACTACACTAGTCGGTTTGACTCCAAACTATTACGGATGGATTATCAACGAGGAGAAAACATATGCAATCACACAACAAGAATATACAATTCTCTGCATACTACTAAATAACAGCTA
The DNA here is from genome assembly GCA_020310875.1 of Ceratopteris richardii. Classification (NCBI taxonomy): domain Eukaryota; kingdom Viridiplantae; phylum Streptophyta; class Polypodiopsida; order Polypodiales; family Pteridaceae; genus Ceratopteris; species Ceratopteris richardii. The sequence continues at coordinate 60,938,881 of CM035407.1, read as the reverse complement.
AACACCCAATGCAACCGGAGCGTACTTAACAGGGCTTCCTGTTGAGAGACAAGATTGATTTTTTCAATGTCCGTACCTGCTTCTCCTGGCAAGCTTTCTAAAGTGACGAGATTCAACTGTCCATTCTTGATCGTACATCATCTTTTCTAGTCCCTGAAATATGCGGCAACAGCCAATTCCTCCCGCCCCTTTTTTCTGGCGACTTCTACAGCTCCCTTCGGTTTCTTCAGTCAAGATCTGTAGCCACAAGTATCCTTCCTCCAAGAACGACCTCCCTTCTGTCCACTCATTGATAGCTCCTTCTTTTTGTGTACAACCACAACGAGGATGGTGACATAACTCCTCCTCCAGCGCATCAGGCAGTCAACTCTCCCCTCTTGATGCCTCCACACGAACCCGCCACTAATGGCCGCAGAAATCTTAGCTCCAGTAGCCCACGACCACACTCGACTTCTCTTTGGCTTCTGTGCTGCAGGTCTCCCCTTTTGCGAGATTTTTACCTCTCTATTGACAGCTGCTGATCCAGAAGACCCCCAAAGTCCATCTATTCTCTTCTTTTATGGAGAGCCTCCCCCCCCCCCAAAAACTAACAGTAAAAAGCTGTTACGCTTTTCCCTTTGTCCTACCTCTGACAGAGGGTCGTCCTTTCACTGCCATCCCCCTCAACTCCTGACTCCACACGTCTCTCAGAAGGTTTTTCCACATTTCATTCTTAAATACAAGCGAAAAAAAAAAAACCGACCGATTGTAGACCCCTCTTCCTCTGAATCTTCAAAATCCACTACAGCCCCATCATTAGAGTTGGATGATTCCAAAGCCAATGGCACTACTTGAGGGAGATACTCGATAAAATTTTCATTGACACCTATTTGTTGCAAACCCTTGGCATTTTAATTGGGCACTTATTCTCCTTCAGATCGTGGAAAGAACAACTCATTTTCATCAAATGGAGCTGCGTTGTGAGTCATTTGATGCACCCACTACTTCACAACACGCTCGATTCTTGGCAGAACTTTTATTCCCCCTTCATGCACGTAATCTTGCTTCCATTCAAAGCTTGCCAGGTTCTCGTACCACCTCCCTTCTTCTACATGCGGATGCCCTTTTTGTTATTCATTCCTAAAACTCGTGACCTTTCTTAAAAACACCAAGTCCTCCTCTCAATTTCAATGCTCTCTTACTGAGTCCTCTTAGATCTTCCCACAAGTGTTCCAAGACGCATTCTCTCTTTTAGTGATTCCTCTTAGATCTTCCCACAAGTGTTCCAAGACGCATTATCTCTTTCTTCTCTGTAGATGCACATGCCTTCTCATGGTGGCTCACCTCTGATCCATGAGAAGTTCCAGATAGATGTAGTATGGTGAAAGAAACCTTCCAAATTCAGAATGCTCTAGCTGATGATATCTGTGTACCTGCTCAATTACTTCTACTCTTGTTGAAGCTATTCAAAATCTGATGATAGCTTCATATCATTTCCCATTAGTTCATGATACCTCCAACGCTCTCATTTTCTCTGAATAGAAGAAATCTTCTCTCCCCCACGGTGAACAATTAATACAAACATTTGTTCCCCATTTTTCTATTTCTCAATCACAACCAATATCAAGGAGGCATAAAAGCCATGAGCCGAAAGGTCCACTCTCTCTAGGTGGCAAGCATTCACAAGCTAAGCAAATGATATTGATGAATGCCTCTCTCTAACAGGCTACATGTGAGCTTTGATCTGCTGAAAACAAGTGATTGCATCCTAAACATGCTCATAATTACCATAGCTCAAAATCCAAACCTTGCCAGCGTTCCTCTCTAACCAAGAAGTTGTCATGTAGTTGCAAATACCTCTCGTCAACCATTTGATCAATTCTTCAAGTACCTGCAATCAAACAACTTCCCTTGCCAAATATACACATATTAGTGCATAAAAAGCAACCATTTCCTGAGCTAACATACTCCCCTCTTCTTATTTGCGAAGTTGTCCTCGACGAGCCCTTCTTACTGCAATATAATCCAAACAACCATGAACATGTCAATTTACAATTGGTTTGCATACCTTTTCATCGAGCCATCATTCCAAGTGGACGTGCACTCATTGAAGCTATTAGTGCTAAAAATCACTCATGAATACATACAAATCATTCACTTCCAAAATGATCCAAGAACATGCACATATATGCAACTCCAATTCCAACATGCATCAAATTGCTCATGCATTCCATTATGAAAATTGTCTCAACCAAAATAACACATGCATACCTTTCCATGTTTTACACATGCAACTATCATTGCGGAAAACAGAAAAGAAAATACCGAAATAAACAACGATAACTAAAATGAATCCAACAGGAGATGCAACATACCCAAAATGCATACCCCATTATTGCACCTACTATTTGCTATGTACAATTATTCCAAGACTTGACACTCCCAAAGAATCCCCATCATCGTCCTACAAAAGCCATCGAGACTCGAGTATAGGTCAAGTCCTACATAAAAACCTTGGGGTGTCCCACACACGGGAAAACCCTCGGATAGAGCACACAAGTTATAAAGCAAAACCATTGCATTACCTTGCTAAAGGTCTCATCCATTAGTACATATACAGTATCCGTGCCTTTGAGAATGTCGATTCAGAGTGAGCTAATCTATCACAAGCCACCATACCAATCACACAAGCAAATAACGTTCCCTTCCAGGCGATCGTCGCCTTCTCCTCTCTCTCTCCCCCTCAAGAGTGGGGAATAATTTCATATGCAAAATTTATTTATATTCACACGTTGGCCTACATTGACATTGGATGCGATTCGTGGCCTTGACCACCCGGCGAGGTTGATTCCACCCATCTACCAATGCAACGCAGTGCACAACACACAAACACATAACGAGAGACAAGTAACATATATCAGCTAGCCCATAACGAAGCTGGATGCGGCTCGTGGTCCTAACTACCTAGCCACGATGGCTCCACCTACCTACCAACCCGTTATGGCGCGTAGCTAAGACACAAACATATACATCCCAAGCCTATGGCGAAACTAGCTGCGGCTCGTGGTCCTAACCACCCAACTAGGATAACTCCACCCACCTACTAGCCCACCATAGCGCGTAGGTACAGTCACAACAACACAATGTTTTTTTTTTCTTTCTTTTTTTGTTCTCTTTTTTCATAGTTAATTAATTTTCCCAATCCTCAGAATTAGGGAGAGGAAGAAAGGGTTGCTCCCCACTTTTACCACACATGCATGCAAACATACACACTCCAGCCTTTGATAGATCAATCACCTCTTCACTCCATTCTCTCATTTACAGACACTACATATGTATTCATCGATTTGACTTTTCACTAGGTAGCTACAACTGGCTATGCCTTGGTCCCTCATATACCTATCCTTAGATGATCTAGAATGTGGGTCTCCGGGATGTCTCATATAGCCTCACCTCGTACTCGTATCCCGATGACTTCCCTAGGGCGAGTTAGGCTCAACTTCAGGAGCTCCGTCGTCGCTACTATCGTTAACACATCTGCCCAAGCCCAAGTGATATCGTTCTCTTCGTTAGGCATTTCCCTCGAAGGTTCAAAATAGTAATATCGATCCCCCGCCCATCCTACATGTTGGATCAGGTACGTCTCAAACCACTCAATATGAAACGTAATATCCAAACCCTGGTTTATGAAGCATACCAGCCAGTGCACTTCCTCCACATCATATTCGGTCTCAAAGTCGTCGACCTCTATGTCCATGCAAACGAATGTTTGGTCCGAGAAATATATCCCCAGCTCGTACAAATAGAGTTGAGTTATTTGATCTGCCATTTTGTTACGTAGCTCCTAACAGTCTCTACGCAACACAAAAAATAATTAGAAGTCCAAAATTCTTGAGCTAGCAAGGGATAATATTTAAACAAAAATCATAGCTAACATATGCGCATATATATATATATATATATATATATATATATATATATATATATATATATATATATATATATATATATATATATATATATATATATATATATATATATATATATATATATATATATATATAAAACTGTACATCCTATGTACAAGGAGTCTACTACATCTTTCCGCTTGGATCTCGTCTGGCTTCTCGTGTCCTAATGCTAGTTGAAATATGGTTTAACTCGAAGCGCGATAACCTTCACGGGAGCACATTCTTCTCCTAAATCTTGAATTTGCATGGAACCATTGGAGTTGAGTTCCACCACTTTAAACGGCCCTGCCCATCTTATTTGTAGCTTCCCCGGGAATTTGTAATATTTGCTATCATAGACTAGCACCAAATCCCCTTCTTGAATCGCATAGGTCTTGAGATTCTTGTCGTGCCTCTCCTTACGTCTTCTCTGAATAGCTTCATGACTTTGCTGTGCAATGAGTCTCTTTTCTTCTAGCTTGACGAGTTGTATGTACCTCTCCTTCAATGACTCTTCCTCTCCCAGCTTGGCCTCGATGGCCACTCTTAGTGTCGGAACTTCTTTTTCGATGGGAAAGATGGCTTCCTCGCCATATACTAGAGATAATGGAGTTCTCTTAGTCGTCACTCGGTAGGATGTTCGATACGCCCACAAAGCTTCCAAAAGTCTCTCATCCCAGTCTCACCTATGCACAGCTACTATCTTTGTCAAAATCTGCTCAAGAACCTTGTTGGTAACCTTCACTTTTCCATTTGCCCTCAGGTAATATGGAGTGCTTTTCCTATGTTTGATCTTATACAATTCCATTAATTCCTCGATTAGTTCGTTGACAAAGTGTGTTCCTCTATCACTCACTATTTCCAACGGGCATCCGAATCGGGTGATAATTTGTTCATACAAAAATTTAGCTACATCAATAGCTCGGTCAGTCTTCAGAGCTTTGGCCTCTACCCACTTGGTAACATAGTCTGTGCAGACCAAGATATACCTGTTGGACCTGCGTCTTGAGGGAGGATCAATGGGTCCCACAAAATCAATTCCCCATTTTTCAAAAGGCTTAAGAGCCAGCAGTGGCGTAAGAGGAGTTGCATGTGCTAATGTTGGTTTGCCCATTCTTTGGCATTTGTCGCATTTCTTGCAGTATGTGTGAGAGTCTTTGAACAACGTTGGCCACCAATACCCAGTCAATAAGATCTTTCTTGCTGTCAGCTCACCAGCAAAATGCCCACCGCAGGGTTCATCATGTAATGCCCTCAAAACTAGGGTTGCTTCTTCTTCCTCGAGACACCTCCGATAAATGCTTTCATGGACAAAATATCGATAGAGCTGCCCACCAATGATGCTATGGTGTTTTGCCAGTGCTAATAGTTTTTGCTTCTCTCTCTTGCTTGCTCTCGGTGGGTATTTAGTGGTGCACAAGAAATTCACCAAGTCGGCATACCAAGGTACTTTAGCATCAACCAGAAATAGATGCCCATCAAGAGCATCATCGGGCACACCAGAGATTGGCTCCTCATTAATAAATGGAGATAAATGGTCAGCCAATATGTGTGCTTTGCCTGGTCTGGTTACCACTGTGAACTGAAATTCTTGGAGGAGTAGCATCCACCTCATCAATCGCCCTGATAGCTCGGGTTTATTGATGATATACGTTAGGGCTTCATGATCAACATAAAATGTGAAATGCTTTCCCATCAGATAGTGCCGATTCTTGTTTACCGCAAAGATCATCGAGAGGCATTCCTTCTCTGTAGTCGTGTAGTTTCTCTCAGTGCTATTCAAGTTTCGACTTGCATAATAAATAGGGTGGTCCAACTTCTTTTCATCCGCTTGGCATAGCACTGCTCCAACCGCAGTATGAGAAGCGTCTGTATGCACATGAAATTCTCTCATCCAGTCAGGTGCTACCAAAATTGGTGCATTTATCAATTTCTATTTGATCAAATCGAATGCAGCTTGACACTCTCTAGTCCATTGATATTGTTGGTCTTTCCTCAAAAGGTTTGTCAGTGGTGCTGCTATTGATGCAAAATTTAACATAAATCATCGATAATAATTAGCATGTCCCAAGAATCCTCTAAGTTGCCGCAAGTTTTGAGGAGGTGGAAGATGTCCGATTTTTTCTACTTTATCCTCGTCAACCGCGATCCCTTTTTCGGAAATAACATGTCCCAAGAGCAATGCTCTTCGTACTCCAAATGTACACTTTTCAGGATTTATTGCAATGCCTTTTTCAATGCTTCTTCTTAAAATAGCTTCGATCCTCTCCATCATGTTTTCATCGTTGCCTCTGATCGCAAAGTCATCAAGGAATATCTCCATCCAATCCTGCAAATAGTCTTGATATGCAGCTAGCATTGCCCTCTGGAATGTGGTCGGTGCATTGCATAATCCAAATGGCATCACACGATATGCATACGTACCCCATTCTGTCGTGAAAGTACTTTTTGATTGATCCTCTTCATGGATTTGGATCTGGTTGTACCCACTGAAACCATCCAAAAATGAGTACAATTTATGGCCTGCCACTCTGTCCAAGATTTGATCAGTAAACGGCAAAGGGAAGTGGTCCTTTTTTGTGCGCTCGTTCAACTTCCGATAATCTATGCAAATGCAAATTTTCTTATTTTTTTTCGGAACAACTACAATTGGTGATACCCATTCACTAGATGCGATGGGATATATGAATCCTGCTTCCAATAACTTAGTCAATTCCAGCTTGATCAATTCCGAGTAGACTAGATTTGTCCGCCTAAGTCGTTGACATATTGGTCGGGTGCCTTCTTCCAAGTCTATATAATATTGGCAGATTCGGGGATCAATTCCTCTCAGATCATTGTATGACCATGCAAAGGCCTTGCTGAAATTTTTGAGTGCCAATTTAATGCAATCTCGTACTCCATCTGGTAGCTCTGACCCCATGCTCAAGAACTTTTCTGGAAAAAACTTCCCATTTTTCCACCTGAGCTTCTCACGAATATTCCTTATTCCTTGATGACGCTGTGATTGGAAAGTGCTCCCCGATCACGCGTGCATGGTTGGCCAGTAAATCATTGTTTTTTTCTTTCTCAACCGCACCCAATTTCTTTAGTTCAGCTTTTGCAATGGCTTCCTGCACTTTAGTCTTACTTTTTGCTTCTTTTTCCGATTCTCAACTTCTCCTTAGAAGCTCTGCTTCTAGCACTCTGACCCTTTCTCTCAACTGTTGTACTTCCATTGTCGGAGCTAACTCCAGCTTCAACTCATCTTTTGAAGTTCCCTTCTCCAGGGATTGGGTAGCTTTGCTTTCCCTTACGTCTATACTTAAAATGTAGCACTCAAATTCACTGGTATGTGTCAACCATCGTAGCAACTCCTGGTCTGAGTCATCCTTGTAAACTAGTGGGTCTTTATACTCGCCCACTTTCGCATGTTGGAGTTTGGACAATTGCAAGTTAAATCCATCCTGTAAAAGGTCCTTGGAAGTTTCCGTGCGCAAGGCAAATCTTACCCGTGCCATTTCTTGTCTAACCTTTTCCTTTGCTTTCTGCTCCCTTTCCTCAGCTGTTGTCGATTTCTTGCCGGTCAAGTTTGGAGAGACTTGAAGTTGTATTCGATCAGCCTTCAGTCCAATTGTGATAAATCCTGTGTGCCAATCGTGCACACATTCGGCTTGCACCAGCCATGGCCGTCCAAGTAAGATCGACAAGGTGGCCTCTAAGGTCCTTGGTCTTACTATCAGATAATCAACTTTAAATTATAGACCACCCACAACTGTGCTTACATTCTTCAAAAGACCTCCAGGCTTTACTTGCGTTTGATCGGCCATCCTCAAGGACATCGGAGTTTCTTCCATGTGGTTGTGGCCCAAAGCTTTCATCATGTACTTAGTCATAAGGTTGACTGCGGCTCCACTATCTAAGTGAGCCCCAGGGACTGCATACCCTTTAATCTCGACTGTCACAGCTGGAGCATTCGAATCAATTTGCATCGTAATACTTTGAATCATTCCTTGGACATCTTTATCTTGCCTCTTTTTGTCTCGAGCTTTCCCGACTTCTTAATATACTCGTTGTAGAATTGTTTCCTATATGTAGGTGAACATTTCAACAAGGTGCCAATGTCCAGTGTGACTTCCGTGTCAGCCAACAGTTTTATGATGTCAACTTCTTCTGAATTTTGTCTTTCCTTCTTACACTTTGGAGCCCTTAATCTTTCAAGAAATGGTGCTATGCCTGGCACAAACGCCTTGGTGACTCGTGGAAGGATCTCGATCTCTTCCCCATCCTCAAACTCTTGCTGCTCAGCAAATCCTCCAACTTGGTTTTCTACCTCTCCATGTTCGGGTGTCTTCTCTTGGCTCGCTTTTTCGCTTCCACCTTCTGGATTTTTCATGTGGGTGTATTGTCTTTTGCTAAACAACATCATGCTGTAGCAAAAGACAACACACTCTGCCCAAAAAAATTTGTGCAGATAGGTTCATCGGTATACGTGTCGGTAGCTCCAGAATGGACATCGGTATAGGCACGGGTACACCCAATGTGGGCGTCGATATGGACGTCGATATAAGCATCAGTAATACCGGCGTTTATACTGACGCCTATACCGACGCTTACACTGGCGCTTATACCGGCGCCCATACCGACGCTTTCTTTTCGACGCGTATACCGACTCTAACACCGATGTCGCGAAGAAATCATGCCTGTTCATTTGCCTCGGTAGCAACCTCGGTATACCCTCGATATGTTGTAGTGTCAAAAAGCTATTTCAACAAGGTAGAGAAGCATTTTTCTGATCTTTAAGAGAAATGAATTAGATTCTGAAAAACGATTCAAATGAAATCTAAAACATCATCGAACCAAAAGATACTAGTGTGGTATCCAACATCAATGTGTCAACCCACTAAGGTTCTATTGATGCGTTTTTTACTCAAATATAGCTTCACTTGAGATTAATTTCATGCTTGTATTCAAGCTTCATGACTACTTATTTGGGAATGCAGTTCTTGTGCATTTCTTTGAGTTAAAGGATTTGAATTTACCAAGTTACAATAGGAACTTGGTGCTTCACTTAGTCAGTGTAATCCTTAGCCTTGGAGAAGATGTCTGCTCCATTTTCTTGAGTTGGAAAATAATTTATATCCGCAAACCCATCGTCAATCAACTCATACACATAATGATACTGTATTTCTATGTGCTTGGTACATGCGTGGAAAATAGGAGTCTTGGCAATGACCCTGTAACCTCTTGCCCTTGTATTCTTATGTGCCATAGAATCCCTCTCAACCATGCTGCTTCAATTGGTGCTTTGTACTCAGCTTTCGAAGAAGTTAATGCTAGAGTCAGTTGCTTCTTACTAATCCAAGGGAAGATCCTAGGTCCTAAAGAAAAACAATATCTAGAAACTAATTTTTTGGTATCAATATCTCTTGCCCAATTTGAGTCATAATATCCAACCAGAGATGATCCTTCTTCATAAAGAATACCATAATCAGTGGTTCCTTTCACATATCTGAGGATCCGAATGCTTGCCTTCTAATGATTTTTGCAAGGCTGATAAGAGAACATGCTTACTAATCCTCCATGTCGAATGCCTTCAATATCTGTCTTGCATACTTTGTTGAGATATGAAGATCTTCCCTTGTTCCTACCAAACTTCAAGGCCTAAGCAATAATGCATTATGCCTAAGTCTATCATTTCATATTTTGAAATCATGGCATCTTTCCTTTGTTGATGAGAAACATCATCATTTCCTATAATCACAAGGTCATCTGCATAGAGTACAAGCGCAATTGCCTTCCCTCCTCTCTTAAGAATGCACAAAGTAGCATCAGAAGCACATCTTTTGAAATCCAGATCCAAGAGATACTTATCTATCCACTGCTACCATGCTTTAAGGGCTTGTTTCAATCCATATAATGCCTTTTTTAGCTTGCATACCTTGTTTTCTGAATGGAGGGGCCTCAAACCATGGTGGCTAAGAAACATGTACCTCCTCCTTGAGGTCTCCATTCAAGAACTATGATTTGACATTCATGTGATAGACTGGCCAATGCATATGTCTAGCTACAACTAATACTACTTGGATAGTAGTCATCCTTGCAATCGGGGCAAATGATTCACAAAATTCAATGCCGTCAACTTATGAGTAGCCATGTCCAACAAGTCTTGCTTTGTGCTTTTCTAGAGTACCACCAACCTTGTACTTTATCTTCTAGATCCAGTTGGTGCCAGTGACTTTACGCTTAGGGGGTCGATCCACAAGCTTCCAAGTTCCATTCTTCATGAAGTTGTTGTATTCTATTTGCATGGAAGCCATTGAGTGTCTCTTAAACATTGGTTTGTTCCTTTACTTCTTCTTGAATGAAATCAGCCATCAAGGTAGTGTTTACAATATGGGTGTTTGCCATTCTTTGTTCCTCTATTGTCTATGATTGCCTCGATCCATCTACAACCTGTTCTAATGACTTTGGTATGGGGTTTCAGGAATGATAGAGCTACCTCATCCAATGTGGCAATGGCTTCTTTGCTTGGGTGAGGAGAAGTTGGTGACTTTTAGACTCATCATCTGAAGATGATGCCCCTTCTCTTGTGTAGAAGAGATAGCTCTTGTTATTACTGTCCATAATCTTAGCTCCTATTTTACTAAAAGATACTTGGTCATCTTGATGAGTTATAGAAGATATTGAAAGTAGATTTTGTTTAATTTGTGGAACATACAACACATTTGAAAGCATTATCACATCCCCATTAGAGTTAATCAAAGAAAGTGTACCTTCACCCTCTACACGACATCATGCATTGTTGCCTACCTTTACTCTGATGGGTTAGTTTAGAGGTTGTAAGGACCTCTAAAGGTCTTTTCTACTCATCATGTGACAAGATGCACCATTGTCCAACACCCATGCATCATCCATTCCTAAATCTTTAGCCGAGCGGCATACCTCATCTATCATAACAAATAACTCAAGTTCTATTTCTGTTGTGTTGGGAGACTTCTTTCCCTTGCCACCTTTTGAAGAGCCATTCTTCCCTTCTGCCTTCTTGATGTAACAATCTTGGATTTTACTTCATGGTAATATTAACCCTTTGGGACCATGTTGGTCTTCTTTAGCGCCTAACGGGAGTTGACCGCTTCGCCCCTAAAGGTATTAGCTTAACCGTAAGGCTACAGCGTTTTCTTTAGCTTTTCTTTGTTCTTCTTACAAGGGAAAAACTCTCCCTTGAACTTCTTTTTGTCATTCTTCTGTTTGTCTCCATCCTTTGAAGAGGCCACTTTGCCTCCTTTGGCATTTGCTGACAATGCAACATCTCCTTTGTTGCCACCACTCCTTGCCTTGATATGGACCTCCTCCACCATGAGTAAGGCACCGCATTCCTCAAATGTTAGTCGTTGAGGTCTAATTTGACTATTGGGAGCAGCTACAAGACCATCCAACTTTGGTGGACAGATTGAAGACAACATCAAGCTAGCTCCTCGCTTGACTTTTGTACACCTACTCTTGCCATTTGATTCCATAGATTCTTTATGTGAGTGATAAACACCTTAGCAGTCTTCCCATCAGCAAATCTTTTGCTTCTAACTGATTCTCCAAGTTTTAAATACGTGTCTGATTATGATTTCATATAAATTTCTCAATATATTCCATGGTTCATAAGCCATGGTAGTATGTTGAATGACATTCAGAACACTAACAATAGTAATTGTAACTAGAGTGCAGAGCGCATTTGCATTTGTATGTTTCCAAACATGTAGAAGATCATGATCAAGAGGAATCATTCGACCAAGATTATTTGGATGAGGTATTTCTTGGGGCTCATGATCAGTCCCAAGAATAGTCTCCAAAAGCTCATATGAATCACGGATAAAAGTACTTTAAACTTCCACAGGGTGTAATTTATACCATCAAGTTTACCTTCTGTGAAGGTTGGTGGTCATATCGGCAACGCTGGGATGAGCGGCATCATAGCTACTCTTGCTTGTGCACCACCTACTAGTGTTGAGGATCCACCTTGATACCTAGTTGTAAATGATGATGCACCGCTTGACATCTTCTCTCTTTTCTTGTTGTTCCTCTACAACCTCTACGTTTTTGCTTATGCACTACTCAGAGCCTCTTGAGCCTTGATACCATGTAAGATAAATAACAACACATGGGAATAGACCAATAGACAGAGTTGAGAGAAAAAAACAATAGATGTAGACTAAGAGATAGAGAACTCAGAATCTCAGATGGCCAAGAGAATGTAGCTACAAGGATGGTGTTGTCCACCCGTGCACTCCCAATGTCGAGCTTAGATGGTGATCCAGACAGGCTCTAAATGAAGGGTATACTAGCATGAAATGCTATGTAAAGCTCAACCTAGGCCATGCTTACAACTTTTAGAAGGTGATTTGATATACATAAACATAGCGGATCAAAATGGTGGATAAAATGTACAATCTGACAAGATCTCCATGACTAGAACTCCTACCATCTTGTCCCTATGGGTCAATGGGATAGGACCTATGTACCCCATAGAAGGGGGCAAGCCCCCCTCTGCACCCCCTCTCCCCAATCAAGGTTTTGTGGGGAAATTCCGCAATGCCAGAGGGACTTTATTTTCCCCTTGATTGGCAATCTAGTGGCCTAGAAGTTTATGTCCTACCTAACCCAATGTCTAGGCTCACAAAGATCATCTATAATCATCAACGGTCACACATAGACGTCATCTAACTTGGAAGTTAGGGTTCAATAAATGCCCGAGCTCTCACAATGGCTTCTCCACCATGGATCATTTGTGGTCACTTGAGGGTGGAGTATTGAGTATATCTAACAAAGGAAAGTAAGAGCCATTCTACATTCAGTAAGAACTTTTTATTTAATCTATTTGGAATAAATTTTAATTTCTCATTCAAATTTAATAAGAATTGACGGAAGATTCTTTTTATGAGTTTTTTTTCGTGTATAGAGGTAAAGATGGGATTGATGTATCAAGAAATATTTCATTTACAAAGTGGATATTTATATTGTAACAATGCATTATGCATGTCTTCTAAATCTATATTGAAAGTTCAAATATTACATCAATGCCATGATGCACCTTTTCTTTCATATCCACATTATTCAAGGACCTATTTTCAAAATAAGATATTCCTAATTTTTGCCATGTATGAAGCGAAATACTGGAAAATTATCAACAAGTGAAAACTTAGTTTAAAAGAATGGCTAGAATGCTACAACCTTTGGATGTTCAAATGAGATGTGGGACTCTAACTCTATGAACTCCACCAATTAGTTGCCTCCAACCAAAAGTAAACATCACATTATATATATATGGTAGCTGATCGACTTACCAAGATGTCTTATTTCTTTTCTATGAAAAAAGAATGATACTTTCTTGAATGTTGCAAATGTTTGATGAAGGAATTTTTCGATTGCATGGTGTGCCCAAGACACATTTTTTGTTAGTGGTGTTGGTGCATTTTACCCAAGCCTACATGCTTGATATGCTTGATATTATCCCCATTTGTAAGTCACATGAGTAGTCATGTGAACACCTCTTGTAAAAGAGTTCATTTTTATCTCTTGTAATTGAAAAAAAGAAAAAGGAAGAGTATAGCTTACCTCATCCATGATGTAAAAGAAAATTCGTGGCCCTATCTACCTAAAATCACAAATTTTGGAGCTGAGGGAATATCTCCTAACTTTGGGGATCACTTTTAGGTGGAGCCATTCGAATTGGAATTCAAAACTCCCTCCAAGAATAGCTATAAAAGGAGCAAGAAGGAAGAGGCGATTAGCAAGCCTTGTACGTGACCACTTCATGTCATTTTGTAGAGATTGAAGAGCTTACTCCATAGCTCTATCATTCTACTCCCATTGTGCAAAGATTCATTGCCAATGTGGTTGTAATCATATGTGAATCTATACATTTATTATCATCTACTTCTCTGTTTTGTTCTCTGCTATACTCACTCAGAGCAGTACCTTCAGAAGGTCATATCTCGAGTTCTACTGAACCTTTGTCAGTGATTTAACTTGACTTAGATAGCTCGTACTGTCTACTTTGTGCGTATACATTTTCAAGGTCATTTGATTAATTCTTTTTGAGATATCTGCATTTTACTGCTTACTGGTCTATCTCTTCAGAGCCCCGAGAATTGTGGGAATGTTCCAGAAATTGATGAAACTTGTTCTCAGTGCTCAGTCCATCATTTGAAGTGTTTTAACTTGGATTGAGAAGCTTGCTAAGTCTATTTGCTATGCCCAAAAGGAATGTTTCTAATTCCTACCAGGTTGAGAGCACTCTTTTTTGTTTCTAGCAGGTGTATGTCCAAAAATAGCAAGTTTTGGGAGCTAGTCATTTCGCAACTAGTCTGTCTTGACTTAAACTTTTGGGATACATGTTCCAAAGTACTTGGCTGATATTTTGGTGGATTTAGGAATCTCAAAGGGTCTACTAATTAACTCTGAAGTCTCAGTTGGCTGGTGTGAAGCTGGTTGTAGCAGCACCTACTCATCTTTGGATTGCATCCACCATCTCTCTTCACAGTGGTATCAGAGCATAGTCAAGCAACATGGGAGATGGATTTCCATCAACAATTGACAAATTGGATCGAAACAACTACCCGGCATGGTCTCTAAGGATGGAGGCTTACCTTCAAGGGAGGAGTCTATATGGATTCATATCCGGAGATGAAGCAATGCCAACCATGAGGAACAAAGGGCAACCATCACATGAAGAAGTGGAAGGACTTTCGAATTGGTGTTCAAAGGATGCACTTGCAAGGTCCTATATTCTAAACTCAATCTCTGATTTTCTTTTACCTCATGTCAAGGGATGCAAGACATCAAGAGAAACCTGGAATGCACTTGCTTCTTTCTTCTCTTCCAAGACTCGAGCAAGGAAGAACCAATTGTGGATGGAGTTCACAACAATGAAGAAAAGCCCGAAGCAAAATGTGACTGATTATGTCACAAAGATGAAGGAGATTTCGGACCAGCTTGGAAGCATTGGAGAGGTAATTGAAGAGGAGCAAATCATTAGACAAATCATGAATGGAATCAAAGCAGACGACAAGTGGGAGTCATTCACAACAGCCATGGATTTATACATGGATATGCATGTACCCGACCTCAACACACTCATGGGCCAACTCTTCACTCATGAAGCAAAGATAAGCAAAGGTGGTGAGTCCTCAAGAGGTAATCAAGCTTCTGCCTTATATTCTGATAAAGCTAAGGTCAAGGACAAGTCAAAGAATAGGAAGAATGAAGATGAAGGTAGCTCTTTCCAAGCAAACTTTGCAGGTAGAGGAAGAGCTAGAGGAAGAGGCAGAGGTGGACAGCAAGGCAGGGGGAGATTACAATCATCTCAACCTTGCAATATATGTGGCTTATCTAACCATACTACTGAAGAATGTTTCAGGAATCCAAGGAACTCAAGAGGAAGAGGATTCAATAAGGGTGGCTATGGATCAAATAGAGGTAGATACAATGGAGGCTACAACAACAAAAACTACTACTACAACAACAATTACAACAACAACAACAACTATCAAAGTGGACATAGAGGAAGAAGAGATTACAATAACTATGCAGAGGACCAAAGTCAAGAAGATTCATTATTGATTATGAATCTATCAACGAAGAAGGGTAAGGATGATGATCACATATTTTACATTGATTCGGGATGCTCGAACCATGTAGCAGGAAATGTGGCTTTACTTTCTGATTTGGAAGATCCTCATAACAAGCATGAAGTGCAGACAGGAGATGACACAAAGCACTTAGTGGAGAAGATAGGTAATGTGAAGACATCAGATGGGAATATGAACCTCTTAAGCAAAGTCTTGTATGTCCCTACAATTACCAAAAATTTAATAAGTGCTGGAAAGATTGTTGAAAAAGGATTGCAGGTTAGATTCAATCGATTTGGAGCATATGTTGAAGACCCAAGGCAAGGCTTTCGAAGGATTGCCAAAGGAGAAAAGACAGGAAGACTTTTCACTTTTGAAGTGGAAGATACAAAAAACATAGCTTTGTTTAGCTATGGATCTCAAACTCTAACAGAGTTGGAGATATGGCACAAAAGGCTTGATCACATTGGTGAGAGGACACTCAAACAAATTTGCAGGGACCAAAGTGTACTTGGTTTGCCTAATATCACAAGGCAACACATGATTTATAAGTGTGAAGCTTGTCAACTCGGCAAGGCTCATAGACAACCTTTCAATAAGAAAGGATATATGTATCAAAATCCTTTGGATCTAGTGCACACGGATGTGTGGGGTCCAAGTAAGGAGCCATCTATATCAGGCTCAAGATATTATGTGTCTTTCATAGATGATTGTAGCAGGTGGACCATTCTGTTTTTCATGAAGCACAAGGATGAAGTGTTTAATTGCTTTAAGAAGTATATTGCTCTTGTTGAAAACCAAATAGGTAGGACTTTGAAAAGACTCAGATCAGATGGTGGAGGAGAATACTTCTCTTCTAAATTTGATGCCTTCTTGCATGAAAGAGGCATTAAAAGGGAAGTCACTACAAGGTATACACCCGAACTCAATGGTGTAGCAGAGAGGAGGAACAGAGCTATTGTCGAAGCTGCAAGGTCCATGCTCAACGAAAAGGGATTGCCGAACTACCTATGGGCAGAGGCTGTGTCGACAGCCACATATCTCATAAATAGACTTCCATCTAAGTCACTAGATGGAACCACTCCATATGAAGTATGGAATGGAAGAAGACCTAGTCTAGAGCATTGTAAAATCTTTGGATGCTTAGCCTATGCTCACATTCCTTCTCAAGTAAGAGGGAAATTGGATCCCAAGGCAGAGAAGTGTGTATTCATTGGTTATGATCAAAACCAAAAAGGATATAGATTGTACAATCCAACCAATAAAGGATTTTCTGTGAGTAGAGATGTAATTTTTGATGAAAACAAATCATGGTTTGATGATGACAGGAAAGTGAAGCTGCCA
Source organism: Ceratopteris richardii (assembly GCA_020310875.1). Classification (NCBI taxonomy): domain Eukaryota; kingdom Viridiplantae; phylum Streptophyta; class Polypodiopsida; order Polypodiales; family Pteridaceae; genus Ceratopteris; species Ceratopteris richardii. Next base: position 60,922,005 of record CM035407.1, on the reverse strand, counting down.
TATGACCTGGATGAAGATTTTCCATCACTTCAACCAAAGGAACCAAAGCAGCTTGAAGAAAGTGATTCGGAGATTGACCTAGAAGACTTGGAAAGACTAAAGCTATGGAAGAACAAAGGTAAAGAAAAGATGCAGGATGCTACATATGGACCCGAGAGCTCACATCAACCACTTAGAAGGTCTTCAAGGGAGAAGAAAAAACCAGAGAGGTTTGGTTATGATACTTCTTTGGTCACGAAGCACTCAATCTACATTGCAAAGGATTCAACCAATGAAGAACCTACAACATTTGAAGAAGCACAAAGAAAGAAAGCTTGGAGAGATGCAATGGATGAAGAAATGGAAGCCTTGAAGGAGAATGACACTTGGGAGCTTGTACCTAACAAGCCATCTATGAAGATAATCGGATCTCGATGGATATACAAAATCAAGAGGAATCCAGATGGAAGTATAAATAGACACAAAGCAAGGTTAGTTGCTAAAGGGTTTGCTCAAACCCATGGTATTGATTATGAGGAGACGTTCTCTCCTGTTGAAAAAATGCCTACAATTAGGGTTCTCATAAGTCTTGCTGCATCTAGAAATTGGAATCTTTATCAACTTGATGTAAAGAATGCTTTCTTGAATGGATGGATTTCTGAGGAAGTGTATATGGCACAACCTCCTGGATATGAGGATGTACATCATCCTAACTATGTATGCAAACTAAAGAAAGCTTTGTATGGATTGAAGCAAGCTCCAAGAGCTTGGAATTTCACATTGGTGACTTATTTGCAGGACCAAGGATTCAAAGCTAGCAAGGCGGATACCTCTTTGTTCATAAAGAGGAATGGATCTGAAGTGATCTATTTATGTGTGTATGTTGATGATATTATTATCACAGGCAATGATCTTGAAGGAATCAAACAGGTAAAGAGTCAAATGAAGGAGGAGTTCAAAATAAGTGACCTCGGACCACTCACTTATTTTCTTGGATTGGAGTTGATCTACACAGATTCAGGTATATACATCACACAAAGGAAGTATGTCCATGACATGCTCATCAAGTTCAAGATGGAAAATACCAAGTGTGCAGGTACACCTATGGAGCAAAATCATAAGCTTAGTGCTTATGAAGGAGAGCCAATTGAAGACATCACAAGCTATCAAAGCTTGGTTGGAAGTTTGAACTATGCAACACTCACAAGGGTGGATATATGCTATAGTGTTAGTATATTGAGTCAGTTTATGCATAAGCTGAGAAGACCAAATATGGAAGCGGCCAAGAGAGTCCTCAAGTACCTAAAGGGGACCATGAATGAAGGTTTGTTCTATTCATATACTTCAGATATTGAGCTAAAGATCTACTCAGATGCAGATTCGGCCGGATCTAAAGATGATAGAAGAAGCACATCAGGGTATATATCATTTGCAGGTTCAAAAATCATTTCTTGGTCATCGAAGAAGCAACCAACCGTGGCATTATCTTCTACTGAAGCAGAATATAGAGGTTTGGCTAATGCAACTCAAGAAATCATGTGGTTAAAGTCTTTGTACACAGATCTTGGACTTCATTCTTCAACACCTCATATTTTTGGTGACAACACAAGCTCACTACATCTAGCAGCTAATCCGGTATACCATGCTAGGACCAAGCATATTGAAGTCCACTACCATTACGTAAGGGAGAAGTTAATAAGCAGGGATATTCAACTATCCTATGTCTCTACAGATACGCAATGTGCAGACATGTTGACTAAAGCTCTTGATGGTACAAAGTTAAGTAGATTCAAGTTGATGATTGGTTTGCAGGAAATCAAGGACAATTGAAGACTTATTTGGAGGCCAAGCATGTTAGGCTTGAGGGGGAGCTGTTGGTGCATTTTACCCAAGCCTACATGCTTGATATGCTTGATATTATCCCCATTTGTAAGTCACATGAGTAGTCATGTGAACACCTCTTGTAAAAGAGTTCATTTTTATCTCTTGTAATTGAAAAAAAGAAAAAGGAAGAGTATAGCTTACCTCATCCATGATGTAAAAGAAAATTCGTGGCCCTATCTACCTAAAATCACGAATTTTGGAGCTGAGGGAATATCTCCTAAGTTTGGGGATCACTTTTAGGTGGAGCCATTCGAATTCGAATTCAAAACTCCCTCCAAGAATAGCTATAAAAGGAGCAAGAAGGAAGAGGCGATTAGCAAGCCTTGTACGTGACCACTTCATGTCATTTTGTAGAGATTGAAGAGCTTACTCCATATCTCTATCATTCTACTTCCATTGTGCAAAGATTCATTGCCAATGTGGTTGTAATCATATGTGAATCTATACATTTATTATCATCTACTTCTCTGTTTTGTTCTCTGCTATACTCACTCAGAGCAGTAACTTCAGAAGGTCATATCTCGAGTTCTACTGAACCTTTTTCAGTGATTTAACTTGCCTTGGATATCTCGTACTGTCTACTTGTGCATATAAATGTTCAAGGTCATTGTATTAATACTTGTTGAGATATTTTCATTTTACTGCTTATTGGTCTATCTCTGCAGAGCCCCGAGAATTGTGGGAATGGTCCAGAAATTGATGAAACTTGTTCTCAGTGCTCAGTCCATCATCTGAAGTGTTTTAACTTGGATTGGGAAGCTTGCTAAGTCTATTTGCTATGCCCAAAAGGGATTTTTCTAATTCCTACCAGCTTGAGAGCACTGTTCATTTTTTCCAGCAGGTGTATGTCCAAAAATAGCAAGTTTTGGGAGCTAGTCATTTCGCAACTAGTCTGTCTTGACTTAAACTTTTGGGATACATGTTCCAAAGTACTTGGCTGATATTTTGGTGGATTTAGGAAGCTCAAAGGGTCTACGAATCAACTCTGAAGTCTCAGTTGGCTGGTGTGAAGCTGGTTGTAGCAGCACCTACTCATCTTTGGATTGCATCCACCATCTCTCTTCACAAGTGGCTCTACGTTCAAATTGAACTTCTTTAAGGAAACATTTGAATCAATTGGTAGTCAATAAGTAGAACTTTCTTTCCACAAAGTGATGGGGAAACGGAGAGGGTTAATGAAGTACTTGAAGATATGTTGCATATATATTTGAATAAAAAGCAAGTTGATTGCATTGAATACTTTTCCTTAGTTGCGTTTTCTTATAAAAGTGCATGAGATGCATCTATACAAATGAGTCCATTTGAGGCTATGTATGGTTATAACTATTAGACTCCACCTTTGTTTTCAAATTTTTAGAACAAACTAGATGTATCTAAAGAAATGTTTGAGAGGATGGATGAAGAACTTGGAGAAATTAAGCAACACATGAAAGAACCTCGAAAAAGACAAAAGAATTTCTACAATTTGAAGAGGACCACTTGAATTTCAAATAGATGATTTTCTAGCACATTGCCCTTCTTTCCTACTATGAGGCCACACTTCTCAAAAGGAGGGAAGAATTATAATAGGCCTTTTGATAATGAAATAACCCATTTTAAACTTTCTATATTACATTCTACGGATAATATTTAGGACATATTATGCATATAAGCAAAATCTAGGAATGAGAATTTTGTATTCTTTCACTAAATTATTCCCAAAATATAGCCTTCACATACATGTTTACCAAGTTCCTGAAGTTTGGGCTAAGAGGACACCATTTTATATTTTATTAGCCATAGCAAACTACTGAAATTGATATGGCCAAAGCGTGCATGCCAAAGCTTTGCATCTAATATAGCTTATGAATCCTGAACTACACATGTTGAATCATTCCCTAATTTTGCATAATCTATGAGCTTATATAGCCCACCACATAAAATGCTAGAAGCAATAATGATGTCAACATTTGATCATGAACTATACATCTTTCATGAACAAATTTCATTACCAAGTAAATCTTGGCTAATGCTGAAACTCATAATAGATGTTTCTTAATCCCTAGCACAAATAAAGCATCAAATAATGTAAAAGAACTACCATTAGCAGTAGTTACAATGATCTTAACAACTCCCATAACAAGATAAGATGTGTTGCTTGTGCATTTGATAGTAATCCCTACAGGGGCAAGCTCAAGTGAAGTGAAGAAATTATGTTGCAAGGTAATATGTTTGATTGCCCTAGTATCAAAGTACCCAACATCTGAGTGTACTCCAGACATACACTATTCATGTGAAGCTGGGCCATAAGAACAAACAGTAGTAAATGCCCATTCTTCATTGTGCACAAGGTTAACAATCTTTGTTTTTGGTGTAAAGGTCTCTGCAACAACCATTCAAGCCTCTTTCTTCTTTGCCTCTTTTGCACTTAGCTTTGGAAAACTCTTTATGAAATGCTCATTTCCTTTAGATTATTTGCAAAACAATTTCTACTTTTTCGTTTTCTTCTCGTCTCTATCATTTGTCTTTGACTATGCGAATTTAGGAGATTTATGCTTACTAGTAGAAGAGCTCCATTTACCTTTGCCCTTCTGACTAGCCCCAACAATATTGTTATTACTGTCCATAATCTTAGCTCCTATTTTACTAAAAGATACTTCATCATCTTGATGAGTTATAGAAGATACTGAAAGTAGATTTTGTTTAATTTGTGGAACATACAACACATTTGAAAGCATTATGACATCCCCATTAGAGTTAATCAAAGAAACTATACCTTCACCCTCTACAGGACATCATGCATTGTTGCCTACCTTTACTCTGATGGGTTACTTTAGAGGTTGTAAGGACCTCTAAAGGTCTTTTCTACTCATCATGTGACGAGATGAACCATTGTGCAACACCCATGCATCATCCATTCCTAAATCTTTAGCCGAGGGGCATACCTCATCTATCGTAACAAATAACTCAAGCTCTATTTCTCTTGTGTTGGCATACTTCTTTCCCTTGCCACCTTTTGAAGAGCCATTCTTCCCTTCTGCCTTCTTGGTGTAACAATCTTGGATTCTGTGTCCTTTCTTCTTACAAGGGAAACACTCTCCCTTGAACTTCTTTTTGTCATTCTTCTATTTGTCTCCATCCTTTGAAGAGGCCACTTTGCCTCCTTTGGCATTTGCTGAGAATGCAACATCTCCTTTGTTGCCGCCACTTCTTGCCTTGATATGAACCTCCTCCTCCATGAGTAAGGCACCGCATTCCTCAAATGTTAGTAGTTGAGGTCTAATTTGAGTATTGGGAGCAGTTACAAGACCATCCAACTTTGGTGGACAGATTGAAGACAACATCAAGCTAGCTCTTCACTTGACTTTTGTACACCTACTCTTGCCATTTGATTCCATAGATTCTTTATGCGAGTGATAAACACCTTAGTAGTTTCCCCATCAGCAAATCTTTTGCTGCTAACTGATTCTCCAAGTTTTGAATACCTGTCTGATTATGATTTCATATAAATTTCTCAATATATTCCATGCTTCATAAGCCATGGTAGTATGTTGAATGACATTCAGAACACTAACAATAGTAATTGTAACTAGAGTGCAGAGCGCATTTGCATTTGTATGTTTCCAAACATGTAGAAGATCATGATCAAGAGGAATCATTCTACCAAGATTATTTGGATGAGGTATTTCTTGGGGCTCATGATCAGTCCCAAGAATAGTCTCCAGAAGCTCATATGAATCAAGGATAGAAGTAATTTAAACTTCCACAGGGTGTAATTTATACCATCAAGTTTACCTTCTGTGAAGGTTGGTGGTCATATCGGCAACGCTAGGATGAGCAGCATCATAGCTACTCTTGCTTGTGCACCACCTACTAGTGTTGAGGATCCACCTTGATTCCTAGTTGTAAATGATGATGCACCGCTTGACATCTTCTCTCCTTTCTTGTTGTTCGTCTACAACCTCTACGTTTTTGCTCATGCACTACTCAAAGCCTCTTGAGCTTTGATACCATGTAAGATAAATAACAACACATGGGAATAAACCAATAGACAGAGTTGAGAGAAAAAAACAGGCAAAGATAGATGTAGACTAAGAGATAGAGAACTCAGAATCTCAGATGGCCAAGAGAATGTAGCTACAAGGATGGTGTTGTCCACCCGTGCACTCCCAATGTCGAGCTTAGATGATGATCCAGACAGGTTCTAAATGAAGGGTATACTAGTGTGAAATGCTATGTAAAGCTCAACCTAGGACATGCTTACAACTTTTACAAGGTGATTTGATATACATAAACATAGCGGATTCAAAATGGTCGATAAAATGTACAATTTGAAAAGATCTCCATGACTAGGACTCCAACCATCTTCTCCCTATGGGTCAGTGGAATAGGCCCTATGCACCCCATAGAAGGGGGCAAGCCCCCCTCTACACCCCAACAATATTGTTATTACTGTCCATAATCTTAGCTCCTATTTTACTAAAAGATACTTGGTCATCTTGATGAGTTATAGAAGATACTGAAAGTAGATTTTGTTTAATTTGTGGAACATACAACACATTTGAAAGCATTATGAGATCCCCATTAGAGTTAATCAAAGAAACTGTACCTTCACCCTCTACACGACATCGTGCATTGTTGCCTACCTTTACTCTGAAGGGTTACTTTAGAGGTTGTAAGGACCTCTAAAGGTCTTTTCTACTCATCATGTGACGAGATGCACCATTGTCCAACACCCATGCATTATCCATTCCTAAATCTTTAGCCGAGGGTCATACCTCATCTATCGTAATAAATAACTCAAGCTCTATTTCTGTTGTGTTAGCAGACTTCTTTCCCTTGCCACCTTTTGAAGAGCCATTCTTCCCTTCTTCCTTCTTGGTGTAACAATCTTGGATTCTGTGTCCTTTCTTCTTACAAGGGCAACACTCTCCCTTGAACTTCTTTTTGTCATTCTTCTGTTTGTCTCCATCCTTTGAAGAGGCCACTTTGCCTCCTTTGGCATTTGCTGACAATGCAACATCTCCTTTGTTGCCACCACTCCTTGCCTTGATATGGACCTCCTCCTCCATGAGTAAGGCACCGCATTCCTCAAATGTTAGTGGTTGAGGTCTAATTTGAGTATTGGGAGCAGTTACAAGACCATCCAACTTTGGTGGACACATTGAAGACAACATCAAGCTAGCTCCTCGCTTGAATTTTGTACACCTACTCTTGCCATTTGATTCCATAGATTCTTTATGCGAGTGATAAACATCTTATAAGTTTCCCCATCAGCAAATCTTTTGCTACTAAGTGATTCTCCAAGTTTCGAATACGTGTCTGATTATGATTTCATATAAATTTGTCAGTATATTCCGTGGTAGTATGTTGAATGACATTCAGAACACTAACAATAGTAATTGACTAGAGTGCAGAGCACATTTGCATTTGTATGTTTCCAAACATGTAGAAGATCATGATCAAGAGGAATCATTGGACCAAGATTATTTGGATGAGGTATTTCTTGGGGCTCCTGATCAGTCCCAAGAATAGTCTCTAGAAGCTCATATGAATCAAGGATAGAAGTAATTTTAACTTCCACAGGGTGTAATTTATACCATCAAGTTTACCTTCTGTGAAGGTTGGTGGTCATATTGGCAACGCTCGGATGAGTGGCATCATAGCTACTCTTGCTTGTGCACCACCTACTAGTGTTGAGGATCCACCTTGATTCCTAGTTGTAAATGATGATGCACTGCTTGACATCTTCTCTCTTTTCTTGTTGTTCCTCTACAACCTCTACCTTTTTGCTTATGCACTACTCAGAGCCTCTTGAGCTTTGATACCATGTAAGATAAATCACAACACATGGAAATAGACCAATAGACAGAGTTGAGAGAAAAAAACAGGCCAAGATAGATGTAGACTAAGAGATAGAGAACTCAGAATCTCAGATGGCCAAGAGAATGTAGCTACAAGGATGGTGTTGTCCACCCTTGCACTCCCAATGTCGAGCTTAGATGGTGATCCAGACAGGCTCTAAATGAAGGGTATAGTAGTAAGATGTGCTATTTAAAGCTCAACCTAGGCCATGCTTACAACTTTTACAAGGTGATTTGATATACATAAACATAGCGGATTCAAAGTGGTCGATAAAATGTACAATCTGACAAGATCTCCATGACTAGAACTCCTACCATCTTGTCCCTATGGGTCAGTGGGATAGGCCCTATGTACCCCATAGAAGGGGGCAAGCCCCCCTGTGCACCCCCTCTCCCCAATCAAGGTTTTGTGGGGAAATTCGGCAATTCCATAGGGCCTTTATTTTCCCCTTGATTGGCAACCTAGTGGCCTAGAAGTTTATGTCCTACCTAAACCAATTTCTAGGCTCACAAAGATCATCTATAATCTTCAACGATCACACATAGACCTCATCTAACTTTGAAGTTAGGGTTTAATAAATGTCCCAGCTCTTACAATGGCTTCTCCACGATGGATCATTTGTGGTCACTTGAGGGTGGAGTATTGAGTACATCTAACAAAGGAAAGTAAGAGCCGTTCTACATTCAGTAAGAAATTTTTATGTAATCTATTTGGAATAAAGTTTGATTTCTCATTCAAATTTAATAAGAATTGATGGAAGATTCTTTTTATGAGGTTTTTTTCGTGTATAGAGGTAAAGAGGGGATTGATGTATCAAGAAATATTTCATTTACAAAGTGGATATTTATATTGTAACAATCCATTATGCATGTCTTCTAAATCTATGTTGAAAGTAAAAATATTACATCAATGCCATGATGCACCTTTTCTTTCATATCCACCTTATTCAAGGACCTATTTTCAAAATAAGATATTCCTAATTTTTGCCATGTATGAAGCGGAATACTGGAAAATTATCAACAACAAGTGAAAACTTAGTTTAAAAGAATGGCTAGAATGCTACAACCTTTGGATGTTCAAATGAGATGTGGGACTCTAACTCTATGAACTCCACCAATTAGTTGCCTCCAACCAAAAGTAAACATCACATTATATATATATGGTAGCTGATCGACTTACCAAGATGTCTTATTTCTTTTCTAAGAAAAAAGAATGATACTTTCTTGAATGTTGCAAATGTTTGATGAAGGAATTTTTTTATTGCGTCGTGTGGCCAAGACACAATTTTTGATAGTGGCTCTATGTTCAAATTGAACTTCTTTAAGGAAAAATTTGAATCAATTGGTAGTCAATAAGTAGAACTTTCTTTCCACAAAGTGATGGGGAAACGGAGAGGGTCAATGAAGTACTTGAAGATATGTTGCATATATATTTGAATAAAAAGCAAGTTGATTGCATTGAATACTTTTCCTTAGTTGCGTTTTCTTATAAAAGTGCATGAGATGCATCTATAAAAATGAGTCCATTTGAGGCTATGTATGGTTATAACTATTAGACTCCACCTTTGTTTTCAAATTTTTAGAACAAACTAGAAGTATCTAAAGAAACTTTTGGGAGGATGGATGAAGAACTTGGAGAAATTAAGGAACGCATGAAAGAACCTCGGAAAAGACAAAAGAATTTCTACAATTTGAAGAGGACCACTTGAATTTCAAATAGATGTTTTGCTAGCACATTTCCCTTCTTTCCTACTATGAGGCCACACTTCTCAAAAGGAGGGAAGAATTATAATAGGCCTTTTGATAATGAAATAACCCATTTTAAACTTTCTATATTACATTCTACGGATAATATTTAGGTCATATTATGCATATAAGCAAAATCTAGGAATGAGAATTTTGTATTCTTTCACTACATTTTTCCCAAAATATAGCCTTCACATACATGTTTACCAAGTTCCTGAAGTTTCGGCAAAGAGGACACCATTTTATATTTCATTAGCCATAGCAAACTAGTGAAATTGATATGGCCAAAGCGTGCATGCCAAAGCTTTGCATCTAATATAGCCTTTGAATCCTGAACTACACGTTGAATCATTCACTAATTTTGCAGAATCTATGAGCTTATATAGCCCACCACATAAAATGCTAGAAGCAATAATAATGTCAACATTTGATCATGAACTATACATCTTTCATGAACAAATTTCATTACCAAGTCAATCTTGGCTAATGCTGAAACTCATAATAGATGTTTCTTAATCCCTAGCACAAATAAAGCATCGAATAATGTAAAAGAACTACCATTAGCAGTAGTTACAATGATCTTAACAACTCCCATAACAAGATAAGATGTGTTGCTGGTGCATTTGATAGTAGTCCCTACAGGGGCAAGCTTAAGTGAAGTGAAGAAATTATGCTGCGAGGTAATATGTTTGATAGCCCCAGTATCAAAGTACCCAACATCTGAGCATACTCCTGACATACACTATTCATGTGAAGCTGGGTCATAAGAACAAACGGTAGTAAATGCTCATTCTTCATTGTGCACAAGGTTAACAATCTTTGTTTTGGGTGTAAAGGTCTCCGCATTTAAGCCTCTTTCTTCTTTGCCTCTTTTGCACCCAGCTTTGGAAAACTCTTTATGACATGGTCATTTCCTTTAGAGTATTTGCAAAACAATTACTACTTTTTTGTTTTCTTCTCATCTCTATCATTTGTCTTTGACTATGCGGATTTAGGAGATTTATGCTTACTAGTAGAAGAGCTCCATTTACCTTTGCCCTTCTGACTAGCCAAGCAAGCTAAACTGTAACATGCATAATCAACATGTTCTACCTAGACTAATCTTTTGGCAATAGATTAGAGACTCACTCCTGAAATGTTAAGGCATTTGGATTTCCTTTCATCATGAATCCAAGAGTAGAAGAAAAACTTTGAGATGAATCTTGAAGACCATTCTAAACAGTCTACACAAGTTACCTCTCAAGAAAGACTTCACAAGCAGAAATCAACTCGTCCTTCAAATCTTTCATCTTTGTCAAAAAAACTCTCCATTGAATTTCCTTCATTCATGTCCTCACTTTCCAACTATTTTCGAAGGCAAATAACACGAGCCTCATTCCTTGGGAGGTATAAAGTAGTAAGTGTATCCCAAGCATCCTTTGCTATTCTGCAAGAGTGAATGTGAACAATAATGGCACGTTTGATAGAAAAGGCTATCAATGTATGTGCTTGAGCATCTCTACAATCCCAACAATTTGCTCTATAATACATGTACATAAACATGAAGAACATTGCCATCTTCAATGCCATTTGCATCACCTTCAGTAACTATATTTGCAAGGGCCATTCTACCTTCAATTCTACCTTTGCTACAAACTCATAATTAGATTTGTTAAGGGACTATTTCTATATAAAAACCATCAAGCCTTTTAAATTTAAATATTACACTCTTCAAAACATCCTAAATTCCATAACCACCATCCATGAACTGTGAATGAACTTTGATCACAATCCAATCGATGGATAGACATGGACATATCCAAATCAATCGGCAATAGATCATTTTTAGCACAGGAAAACGTATTCCATGAAGAAACTATACCACTCAAGATCTTCACTATTTCTTGCTAAACAAATATCTTTTTATGAAAGATTTTAAGTTATATCATTCTTGTTCATTTCCTTCATTGAGTCAAAAAGTGATTTTGGTACTCGTAAACAAGGAAAAAGTGAAAAGTAAAATTCTTTTGTTTCAAACATTGGTAATTGTATGAATAACTAAGAATACAAAGTTCTCAAAAGACTTTGAAGTCTTTAATACTAATAATCTTGAAACTCCTTGTTTGCTTTTCCATTTTCAACTCTAGAGCATCGGAAATTCTTCAGGGCCTTCAAAAATAACTCCATGTTTTCCACCCCATATATTGTCAAGGGTGGATTGTTAAGAGTTTCATCATAACGAAAAAAATCAAAATCCTTCTCACCAACTATTGAATGTACAAAGTCTTCATCAGTAAATTTGATTATCCCTTTGCATGCACATACGAGTCAATCGACTGTTATGGTTTTGGACACAAAAAAAAAAGATTAACTACACGCCTTGATAGCCCACTATAAACTTGTGAAGAATGCATCTTGAACTTCTTTACCTTCCTTTGAAGCGAACTTGATATTTAGTTCCATGGGGTTTCTCAATGGTCGATCACATGTAATTCGATACTTCTTCAACACATCCAAGATTTTTCTCCTCTACATAAGAGCTACATATCATTATTTTTATATATAACTTCAATACCTAAAAGATATGTTATATCTCCAGGCTGTGAGATCTTGAACTACTTCCCAAGTTTTCACTTGATGTCCTTGTTGTCTTGTTTATGATCATGTCTAATAATCAATTCATCTGCATACACATATAAGTCAATTGATGCTTGAACTTCCCTTTTGTAGAGTCATGATAGATCACTCGTGCTTTGTTTTATCCAAAACTGATCAAGTAGCCTCTAGGCCTTTGATTACAAGCCCTTAGGGCTTGCTTGAACCCATAGAGTTGGTGCTTTATGTGCAACGATTATCTCCTATGATTTTATCATCAAACCCTAATGGTTGGTTCCCCTATATCGCCCCCCTCCCCTAGATCTTCATTTATAAAAGCATTCTTGACATCAAATTGATATATCTTCCAATGCTTTCTACTTGTATTTTTAATTATTCTTTTAATGCTATTCATCTTTTCCAGAGGGCTAGAAATATCTTTGTAGTCCACTTCATACGTTTTAGTAAAGTTATTAGCTACAAACCTTGCTCAATATCTATCAATGCTATCATGGAGGTGCTCCTTTAACTTCTATACCCACTTGTTTGTAATGAACTTCATGTGTTTCTTCCTAGGTACTAATTTTCAAGTGTGATTATCTACCAAAGCTTTGATCTGCTCATGAGTAGCCTCTTGGCATTCCCTTAATGCATTTGCTTCTTCAAAGCTTGTGGGTTCTTCAATCACTATTTTCATATACGCATAGTTTCTAGCCACAAATAGAACATAGGTAAGTTTTGCAAGTTGATACCTTACCCAATCAGACCTTTATATTTCACCATTCCATTGATCTGGGTAGTTTTTCATTAGCTTTGACTTTTCCCATTCTATGCATGATGTTCTGCATTGAGTTCCATTAGTAAATCTTCATCTTGTTCGATCTCTGTGATTTTGGGCCTGCCTTTATTTCTTGCATCACTAATTCACATGATGTAGGAATATCTCCATTCCATGAGGAGTGTTTTTTAGAATCCTTCATTCAACTAAGAACCATGGTTTTTTACTTTTCATTTCCCTTTGGAGTCCTTCCTTCTTTATCTTCATTTTCCTCCGTGGATACATTTGAAGAATAAAAGGTAAAATCCCATAAAATTTGACATCGATAGAGCCATTTATCTCCTTAGTTGTGGGATTGTTGCATCTATACCCTCTTGTACACGTGCATACCCTATGAACACGTTGTGTTAATCAATCATCAAGTTTTCTTCTAACACATAACAAGTACAATCAAACACTCTCGAGTGTGAATCATTTGGTTATCTACTATACCAAACTTGACAACATCTTGTAGCATGTATACCTAATATGGGCGATTCATTCATGATGTATATAGTCGTGGTCCTTTCATCATCCTAATAGGAATTTGGCACTCCCATTTCCTTCATTATAGACCTAGCACATTCTAATGTGCATTTTCTTTTTGCTACACTATTTTGTTGTGGTGTGTACTTGCATGTGATTTGTCCATTGATGCCATTTTACTCTAGGAAGAACAAAGGACTCATGGGATAGGTATTCTCCCCCCCCCCCCCCCCCCATTTGACCTTAGACATTTGATGCGTATCACATTCCTTTTCTAAAATATATTTGAACTTCTTGAAGTAATAAAAGATATATGATTTATGGTTCATCTAGTGAACCAAATTCATCCTTCTACAATCATTATCTATTACCTCCAATTGGGTTTCCTTTTGTTGCCTCCAAACATATATATGAGTTGGGATACATGGATGAAAACTCAAATAGTTTCTCTTCTTGAAAGGTAACCTAGTTTTCTTACCCAACTGGCAAGATTCACACACGTTCATGAGATTCTAATTTGAAAGATATGGTAACCCAAGCACTAAGATCTTCTTCTCCATATCTTTCAACCTTTGAGTACTGATATGTCCATACATTTTGTGCCAAAGATTTAAATCTACTACTTTCATGATTCCATATTTGAAGTAGGTAATGTGGTTGAAGTTTTGGCTTCACATTCAACGTCAACAGACCTCCCTCATTCTTGTGCTTAGCCATCAATATATATCTTTCTTTAGGGTTCTCCACAAAGCATTCCTTCTTATTGAGTTTGACCCCCAATCCTCTCTCAACGATTTGACGCATAGAAAAAAGGTTCGGCATGATTGTTGGAACATGAAGAGCATCCTTCTAACACTTAGCCTTATGAAAACAATTCAACAAAACAACACCTATGTTTATGTGATCGGAAACGGAGTATCATTACTTGTCTCCACATGCACTTTGTTTGACGACAACTATGTACTTGAGAAGAAGCCGTTGTTGCATCTCATATAACTCTTGCATCCACTATCAATGTACCATGTGCTTGACCGTTGTGTTTTGTAAAAACTCTTGTGCATCACGACTAAGATGCATTCATTCACATTTGGAATAGATGCATAATTATCTTGCCATTTTTATGAAGAATTGCTCTTGTCCCTCTAATAGCAATCCATTGCATAGTGGCCATACTTTCCACATATATTGCAACCATGTAAGTTGTTTTCTCGAGCTTGATTTTAACCTCCTCAGCTTCCTCTAAAACTTCCTTCTGCTCTTGGTGAGGATACATTGATCCCTTGGTCTTGGGAAAAGTCTCCATTTGATCCTTTTCCTATCTTTTTCCTTCAATTCTTCCTCTAATTCTCCGCGTACCTACATAAAATGCTTCGCCTTCATTGGTCTTTTCCTTTGAGCCTCCAATGTTCATCTCTTAAGTAAAGATTAAGGCCATTAACTGCTCAAAATTAGTAATATTATCTTTCACATCATTTCTAAGCCCATTGAATGTACGTAGAACTCGTTCATCATCATCATCTATGAAAGCCTTCTACTTCTCATCATTCCTAAGACCATTGAGTCTATGTGCAACTAGATCATCATCATCTCTATGAAAACCTATTGATCTAAACACATCACTCACTTCCTTGATCATCATAACATAGTTATTGATTTTGCTACTTGGTCTCTTCCTCAAAGTAATAAGTTCATTCTTCAGTTGAATCTTCCAAGAGTTGGTTGAAGTAATGTATAGGCTCTTTAGGGTTTCTGACACTTTCATTGAAGTTTTTAGGTCCTGAATATGCCCTGTCATTTCAATGCTAATATGTTGAGATTGGATTAGCATAACCATGCATAAACCCGTGCCCATGAGAAAGTTAGACATTCTAAGCTTCCATGGATAATAGTTCCTCTTATCTAGATTTTCAATATGGGTGTTGTATTCTAACACGATGTAATGTTATCATTCAATTTACTCATTACCATAAATGAAGATAGCTTTGTGCTCCCAATGGTCATCAATCTTTCTTACCATTTTGAAATTGGCCAAGAGGATGATGTTAGCTTGAAGGAAATCCATGGAATTGGGTAAATACACAAACACCATCAAGAAGAGCATAAGGCCATAGAGATTGATCCATGACTACCTCTGATAAGGATCACAATTAGAGCCCTCCACCAACAATGATCATGTTTGAGTACTGCCCACAAGGGCACGACCACCACCTCTAGAATGGGCTATGGAAATCCAACAATCAAGAGCTAAAATGGATTTGAGGCTTTCATTTCCATCCTTACAGTGCATTTTAACTTTTTAGAGTCATATGAAATCAAGGATATCTTATTGTACTTCAACCTTTGAACAATGGGTGATGTGCATGCAAGATCCATGAGCCCCCAAACATTAAAGAAAACGATAATTATTGATGAGTTTGGCAATTTTTTCAATATGTATTTTTATCGTTGTTCTTCTTTGGAAGTCCTTAAGGAGTTTCCTTTTGCAGTTCACCACCATCTTCAGATATCTTACCTCTGATGGTGATCTTCCAAGGAAAGGCAATTGGAGCCTTCTCCTTTAGGTCACTAATCATTTTGTTGTATGAGTCTAGAGTAGTGGTTTAAGGCTATCCTCCTTATTGGGAGAGTATTTTGTTGATGACATCTCTCCTTTAAAGGGCTCAATGTCCTACCTCATATTGAATCCTTTTGGGACTACAAATATGTTTGCCTCCTTCTAAAGTTTTGTGCCTTTTTTGGCTCAAGATGATTCACCCTTTTGTAGGGATTTGTTTCTTCTTACTTTTGACTTTTTTGAACTATTTTGTTTTATCCTCTGCTTTCCCTTCTACATTCTTACATAGAGGCTGATTTGACATAATGACTTTGGTTTTGATATGCATTTATGAGGCCTAGGGGCGTTACCTAATAGGCTTCTTGGGTTCATGGGTGTTCTACTCACAAAAGGATATTCTTTGATTTTGTTTCCTTGGACCTCGTAGTGAAAGCAGAAATTGGGAATATTCTTGTAAATGACTTATGATTCTACAATTTTGTCATCTCCAAAATTAATATTGATAGTAGTCAAGAGATCAAAGTTGAGATCGACTTACACACAGACCTAGAGGTATTAGTGCACATTAAAAGAGTGAGAGATCTCTATGTAAATGGGTCCACCAACATCAGCTTCTATTTCCATTACCTTGCAACACACAAACACTATCTCTTTGACAAAATCATATAGATAAATTGGAATGTTGGGAATTTCTACCCAAATAGAGAACTTGGTATCTTTGTTTTTATTTTGCATGAGATTCCTGAACCACATGAAGAGGAGCTACATGATTTGATGAACTCCCCAAGCTTCCAGAGTGAGTACTTGAAACTCAATTTCTTGACTCTCTAGAATTGTCAAAGTATGCTTGACTAGAAGGAACCGAAACTTCACTACAATTAGTGCTTGAGGGAGCCACTCTTTTGAGACAAAACTTTTGAAGCTTTCAAATTCCAACTAAGAGACAAATAATTGTCCAATTAAAGATGTCTTCTTAAGATTCACTTGGTTCTTCTTGACATTGGCTTTAAGGGGCGATACCAACAAGGGCTCAATTTTGAAGAGGGATAACGACTCTCGAGAACCAACAACGTAGCCACTACACCCATATTGGTAATGAAAATCTTGAAAGCATCCATGGGGAAGGAAGGGGAAAGAAGAGAAAAGAGATGAGAGAGAGACAGAGAGAGAGACAGAGAGAGATAGATAGAGAGAGAGAGAAAGAGAGGCATGAGAGAGAGAAAAGATGAAAATGTGAGCTGGAGAAAGAGAGAGACAAGAGCACAAGAGGAAGGGGAAAAGTAAAAAATGAAGTCTATAAGCAAAGAAGAGAAAGGGAAAAAGGGATTGAGAGAGCGAGGGCAAAATGGAGAAAGCCACAAAGAGGTGGACAAAAAAAAGGAAAGAATGAGATGAAGAACCAAGAATACCTCAATCTATTTCAAAATTCCCAACATTGCTAACCCTAAAGCACAAGTCGTTCTTTTACTTGCACCCAACTCAATAAGGACGAAAAGCCACAACTGGAATATAGACTATCCAACTAAGGATGTTGGTAGTACATTTGGCAGTGGCCAAAGACATTGGCATAGAGGAAGCATGTGAAGACGGGAATGCAGTGAGTTGAGGGGACCAGACACTTCATTTTATTCAAGGAATATACTTCATGATATTCTCCTCAAACATCAAACAAGGATTATTATCACTCCTATAGCATATGTACTATAAAAAACCCAAATTTGTATTAAGCAGCTCCATTTTTGTGCAAGTTGAGGAGTCCTTGAGCTTGAGGAGCCTAGGTAGAAGAAACCTACCAATTTTGGATATTTTTAGACCTCATTTGGGCCTCCAAATGACCTCGAGAAGCTTTATTTCATGTATAACAAAAACTAGGTATGAAACCGATCAAAACTAGTCTAGAATATATAAAAAGAGCTAGAGAGCTTATATTAGCTACTGTGAGCTTACAACTATTTTTGAGCTTGTAAGAGTGTTCTTGAGTAATAGAGCTTGTTCATGACCTTCCATTGCTTCTCTCGTGTCTCTACTGTGTGTGTGCATGTATGTGTGTGTGCATTCTCCTGCTTCTCACCTTCACCTTCAATCATTTCATGCATTCACAATCTTCATATCACTCCTATCTCTTTCACGGATCAACAATTAAGGAGGTGGAACTTATTAGCATGGAGTTTATCCTAGCCTAGGACAACACCAAATTTGGCACCGTTGCTGGGGATTGAGTTCTAGGATGAACGCTTGATGGTAAGAGTATACTTTGATTTGGCATTGGAAGGTGAATAGATTCAATTTTTATTGTTGTTTTTTCATTGTTTTTAGTGTTTTTCACCTCCCCTAAACTCCTTTTTCACCCCCGCATCATCTTCTCACATCCCAAAAGAATAAAAAAATTTACCATATTCACCTATTCACTCGATTTTGCTCATTTGCGCATGTGCAAGAGAGTGAGAGAGCCTTTAAGCAAGTTCATGCTTGTGGTTTTTTGAGTTTTCTTGTAGGAAAAGAATTCTACTATAGTAGGGAAGCTCTAAAAAGTAAGAAAATGTAATTTCTATCAATTCTGCCATGGGTGTTGGACCATCACAATGGTCTTACAACTTCAACGTTTTTGGATTACATCAATAGCATGGCATAGGCAAATCTCTTTGCCACCAACCTAGGCTTGTGCTTGTTTATAGATCCATCTGTGTTCTTTTTGGTTTTGTATATCCACCTGGATCCAATTACCTTCATGCCTGGCTTCTTGGGAACTAGATCCCAACTATGGTTTTTCATGAACAAGGCTCTTCAAAGGATCCATATTGGATTGTAGGTCAAAGAGTTCTTAGATATATCAAAGGAACCATAAAGTTATGATTATATTATCCTTTTACTTCAAATTTGAAGCTAAGACTAGGCAAAAAAATCAAGATGATAGAAGATCAACTCATGGCTACATGATAGACATTGGTGATAGGCTTGTAAGTTGGTGTTCAAAGAAACAACATACAGTAGCATTATCATCAACTAAAGCTCAGCACAAAGGACTTGTAGAAGCATCTAAGGAGGTCATATGGATAAAGACATTATTCAAAAGCTTGGGCATTTTTCAAGGTATACCTACAATACATGGAGATAAGATGAGTTCACTTTATCTTGCAACAAATCTAGTATTTCATGCAAAAACAAAACATATAGAGATACAACATCATTTCTTTAGAGAAAAGGTAATGGGGAAAGAAACTGAAGTAGAGTACATTTCTACAAAGGATCAGATAGCAAATTTAATGACAAAGAGCTTGGATAGTATGAAGACCAGCAGATTCAAAAGCATGGAAGGAGTAAAAGAAAAGAAGAAAATATGAAGAAACAGAGAATTAATGATGGAGAACAAATCACAAATTCGACATAAATTTGAGGGTCAAAATCTAAGAAGAAAAGCACATGCCTATGTGAAGGGGCAATTTCACATATGTACTATATTTGTAAAGTTTGACTTAACTTTAGTTCTAGAATTTTTAAAAGTCACGAGATTGAGAAAATCTATATAAGCTAGTTTGAATCAACAGAGACGGAGAGAGAGAGAGAGGGGAGAGAGAGATGGAGAGAGAGAGAATGTTAGAATGAGAGGTTGAGATCTACAGAGTTTTTGCATGACTAAGAAATAGTCTGGCTTATTTAAGTAAGAAATCACATGTAAATTTTTTAGATTTTCATAGTTATGAGAAGAACTAATTAAAGTTCTATGTATGAGACTCCCTACTCCATCTTCCTGCTTTGCCTATTGTGGTAATGACTTCAAATTTTCACATTTCCTAGGCAAGTTGATGCTTGGCATCGAGTTTGTGCTCATAAGTTCTTTTCTCATTTGTCTAAGTTGTTATCTAGTGTTGAATCTCCTTACAAACATGAGATTTCTGAAGCAACGTGATGCTTGGCATCAAATTTCAACATAAAGTCAATGCCTTGTATCGAATTCCAACATAAAAGTGTTTTTCTTTAGATCTGTGTTCAAGGGGGTGTTTCAGGTGCTGAAAAAGTGGCCAAAAACACACCAATTTGATGCTTGGCATCAAATTTTTGTTGCAACTCAATGCTAAGTTGAAAAATTTTATATTTAGATAGATGCTTTTACTAAAAGAGGCAAGATTTCCTATTTGGTAGTCATACCTAGTCATCTTGTGAAGGCCATAACTTGGTGTATAGTGCAAAGGTTTTAGCGAATAATAGCTTATTGAAAAGCTCTACTCTTTTACTTTAATCCTTTAGAAGACCTTGGAAAATAATATTCTTGCTAAGAGAAATAAGCAAAAGAGTGAAGTTATGTCATTTGAGTGACTAGAAATTTCTAAATAAATAAAGTTCTTCATTTTGGGTACCATTTTTCAAAGTTTGGAGAAGCATTGAGTTAATGGTGACCATAGAGGTTATCTAGTGTCAAATTAATTCATTTCTTGCAATTTTTCATACCTCAATAGGGCTTTTAGGGACTAGAATGAAAGAGACAAGAGGGTTACCTTTATCCTTTCCCAACACATAGGCAATAGCATAATTGTCCTTATTCAAGATTTGGATTCAAGCATGAAGGTACGTGAGCCACTTGAGAGGCTTTATTCAACAAGTACCAAATCAAGGAAGATAAAACTTGAGAATGATATTAACAAACTTATGAGGATCTCAAGGAGTAGCATAAATGACTACATAAATAAGTTCAAGGAATTGTTAGATGCATTTTGATATATTGGAAGCCATGTAGATGATGATGATCTTGTGGCTTGTACTCTCAATGCTCTGAGGGATGATGAGAAGTGGAAACCATTTACCACTTTAGTATATATAAAGGATAATCTTCTTGATTTAGAGCAGCTAGTTGCTCTCATGGTCAAAGAGGAGATGCGCGTAGGTGAAAGCTCAACTAAAAGTAAGGATGGACAAGTGTTTTATGCAAGTAATCAAAGGGGCAAAGGAAGACAATGTTGAAGCAGTGGCAAAGGAAGGTTTGGAGGAAGGCATGGCCACTCAAGCAATCAAGGACATGGAAAAAGAACCTAATCACAAAGAGGTAGAGGGAGAAGAAGAGGAAGAGGAGGAAGGCATCAACAAAAGAAGAATGAAGATGGTGAAGGATGTTTTATATGTGGCATGTTTGGCCACTATGCTAGAGATTGCTACCATGGAGAAAACCAAATGAGCTATAATCAAGGTTCTTCATACAAAGGCCAAGGTAATTATTATTCTACAATTTCAGAAAATGAGAACCTCTTGATGATACACATGAATGGGAATTCAAGCAAAGTAGATAACACTTGGTATATTAATAGTGGATGTAGCAACACTATGAGTTGCAATGCTTCTTGCTTTAGTAACCTACATGCGCCCAAAGGTAAAGGACATCTAGATACAGGTGATGATACAACCCATGAGATCTCCCACATTGGAGATGTAGCTTTAAATGACAAGGAGGAACGAAGACATCTCATGGATGTCTTGCATGAACCTTCGAATAGTGTATGTAGGGAAAAAATGCTAAGGTTTAAAAAAGGTGGATGTCTTGTGAAGAACCGTAGGCAAGGTTAGAATATCATAGCAAGATGAAGGAAGCAAGGGTGACTCTTCACTTTGGATGTAAATTCTCATTTCATTCAACATGTCTACTTCACATATTCGAACAAGAAGATTCTGGAGCTGGACTTGTGCTAGAAGAGGATGCCTCATGTTGAGGTATCAAGCTCACCATGTGCTAATCTAGGATGACACCTATCACTTTTTTATTTCTTTAACATGTATAGTGGTCACAAGGGTATATGTTAGGGATAATTCCTTGAGCTCTAATAGATTCATCTACCAAGAGTGATGGCACATTTTTTTCTTGCAAGCTCACTCATACACAAACATTATGTACTATTCTTTATATATGTCACTTGTTGTATTCTTGTTTTAGGTCATTCTTCTACATTCCTTTTATGTGATAGAAGAAGAGGATCATTCTTCCTTGCCTCAATGTGTGTGTGCTCCTCTTTGATTTTGAGACTATGTGTCTGAGATCTCTTGCTTATCTCCTTCTTCGTGACATGGTATCAGAGCTAGTGTGGCTGCAAAGAGCTCGTGGAGAAGGCCGACAGTGAAGAGCATGCGAGAAGGCATGGAGAAAGCTTGATTCACAAATGAACTTAGATTGCTATGAAAACTTGTGTAACAATAGAAGGCCGCAAAATAGTTTTGCGAGTTATCCCCTTAAGGTCACTCACTTTTTCTCAGATTAGAGTTCCGGAGCCATCTCCACTGCTCTTTTGAGCCTACAAAGTGGCGCCTATAGAAAAATGATGTAAGTTTGAAAAATTGTAACTTTCATCCTGTTTGACAACACTCATATATTCCGAATTAACAAAAACAAGTATAATTTTCTCATCCTTGGAAAACTGCTTAATAAACTTTACAAGCTTTTTTGAAAAAAATTTCCTCTTGACTAGAGATGCAATCATGGAGCATCCAATTATTGAACACTACAATTTAAGTGATGCTTAAAGTTTATTTACTTGTTTAATGTTCATCACTCCTCAGGATATAATCGATGAAAAAACTTCAAGAGTTCCATGATTTTTTCAAATTTGGAACATATCAACTACCCTTTGAACTTGAAAGTTTAATTGATTTAAGTTCCATTTGAGTTTAATTGTTTAAGTTGCATTTGAGTTTATTTGATTCTTTTCATGTCTTGGGATAGATTGAGATAAAACTTTCAAAGAAATTTTACCAGCATACTTGAATGCATGATTTCATAAGTCCAAGCTAATGACTACATCTAGGCTTGTCACTAGCATTCTCTAAGTTTTCTTCTAAACTTAGAGTCATCATGGAAATTGGCAAGCAGTCCCATTATCTTCCCATTTCAATAAGCAAGAAAACTAAACACAAATTTCAAATGGCCTACTTTTCCTAATCAAGACTCTTAATTTGGGATACTTAAGTATCACATTTGGGAAAAACAAACTAGCTACTTGAGTTGCATGGCAGTTAAGAGCCTTGCAACTACTTATTTTGTTATTTTTCCTATCTATCTAAGTTAAGTTAGAAAAAGAGGTAATGAAAGTATAAGTATTCAACTACTTAATGCAAATGCATGTTCTTGTATGCAAAGGCATTGGAGTGCATGCATGTGTTGCATTCTCCTTTCATGCATCAAACTTAAATCAAGCAATTCTTGAGCTTGAAAATGTATGTTCCCAATCATCCATGCACAAACATTCTTTTTGCTAGCTTTTAAAATGATATAACCCTTCATTGCATAAACTTGAACATTAACTAATTTTTACGACCAAGAAGAAAACATGTTTTATGCATGAAAACATTCTTTGAAAAGGAGAAATGCACCAATATTCTTTCGTAGATGCATGCCTACCCTTGCTAAGTATTTCCATACTTCGATGCTCTCTTACTTTGCTTTCGTTAAATTGCATACAATGCTTTCAAAATTGAAAATTCCTTCCCTAATTCAATGTTAATAGCAATGCATTCTATATCAAAGCATAGAACAAAGCAAATATTGAAATGAAAACATCACCTTGTAGAGTACTTAACTCCCAATTAAGCTACTTCCTTCCATTGACACTTTGGAAGAGGCATCTTCCTCCGTGATTCGAGATCAAGAGCCGAACCCTTTGATCAAGAGCTTGCTTTGTCATGTCCTCTCTTTTGAAGAAATGATGCTTTCCTTGGACCCTACTTATCTTAGCTTATTCTTTGCCTTCGGATTGTGTGAAGATAATGCTTCACTTGAGGTGGGTAATTCATGAGGAGTAGAAATGTGTCAACCGAATGCCTCTTGGTACTGGTTGGGATTGAGATTCATCTCAAATATTAATAGTTATTGATCACTCCTTAAGGATTCGTTTGGGTTGCCTGGGCTGACTGGTTAAGGCGTCATCACTGTGATGTGAGGTATCGTGCTTGAGCCCACTCCCTTACACTTCTGCTTCTTGGATAGCATAACCAAAGATTCCTTTATTTATATCTTAGTCAATGAAGTTGCTTGTGTAGTGGCCAGATCGTCGGCCCTTCTTCAAGACGTCCTGAGTTGGATTCATGATTGCATATACCCGTGACTCGACTTCATGCACGATCATGGAATTGAAATTGCCTTTTTACTTTCTCTTCGTGATGCACAAATTAAAACCCAATTGATTTATGTAGCACAGAGTGATATTCTTACGAGCGCATTATGGTGTAGCGAATGAATAGAGGCCTAAGAACGACATGGTGGCATGTTCAAGACCTGAAAGTGACCTGTCAAGAACATAACTATTTTGTCATCTGCAAGTTCTTCATAGCGTGGTTTATAACAGATCTAAGTTAAAATAGAGAACGCTATGGCAATCAAGAATGCGTGTTGCCCTCATTGTCACAAGAGCGTGCAGTCGATCGCGATGTTGTGGGTTCAAGCCGCAAACACACTACTTGTAGACCTCCATATTGCTTGTGCTTTGTGCTCTATAATCTTATACAACACTAGAACATCAAGTATTGTAATTTTGAATTTCTCTAATACAAATGCAAGATTATGACCACCATGTGCTCCCAAGCAAATGCCTCTATGTATATCTCTCTCCTGGGGACTGCCTACTTGAGCAGGTGGATACTAACCACCCATGTGTGAGCCATGTAATTGCATGTGCACCAAGTGTCCCAGTTAATCAGAGTAAACTCCAGTGGATGCTTCTAAAAGGTTTTTGAGCTCTTTGGGCAAAACACTCTCCCCATGTACCCCATGGGGGTTGAATCCAAGACCTCCTATTTAACATCCTTGCGTCTTAACCACTAGGCTAAGTGGATCACTTGGTCAGAAGAGTAAATAACCTTCTAGTAAGTCTAGACTCGAGATCTTTGATCATACATACGAGAGACCGAATTGTGTCCAACTTCAGATCCGTGTGAACTGGCTGGACCCTTAGATCATAGACTTACTTTATTACAAATATCATATAGAAATTGTTCTGATCTTCCTTCTAATCGTTAGCACACATAAAAAGACTATTCTTTACGTTGTCAATGTTTGCGTCAAGGAGGGAGTGTTTCTTCCATGACTGCATATGATCCCCCGTTCCCTTTCATTGTAGTGATAATTTAGAGTATAGATAATGTAATTGTATATACCTCGCGTTCAAAAGGCATCCACGTTTGTTGTCAATATCATAATCAGAGGAAACTTTTTAATTCACTTTGATGTCCACAAACATTTTCTGCGAACAAACGTCTTATACATTTTCTGCACCACATACATATAGAATCTATAGAGGTAGAGAAGGGCAAACGGAACAAAAAGCAGTGATATAATTAGACTATGATAACTTCCGTTTTTCTTCTAGGTATACAAAAAGTCGTGATATAATTAGGATATGAAAACTTCTTTTTTCTTGCAATTAAAAGGATATCAAATCGTCGTGCACGTGATGACATATATTTTTGGGAGGTTTAAAGTGTCAGCCTCAGAGGTTTCTTATGCAATATGCATTTTCCGAAAAAAAAAAACAGAAAGGGATGGATACAAAAGGAAACAAATCCTCTTCATGCATGGCCTAAAGAGATGGAGAAATATGATCTGCAGGAATCTTGTCGCCTACGCCTATGTAATTAGACTTTATTTTCATACGATTAATACGGAACTCCAAGTCAAAAGAATTAAAAGGCTCATCTAGACAAAACATTTTTGGTACCTATGTATACTATGTTTCAAAATGCAAGGACCCTTGTCTTACTGTCCCCAATCTAAGATTTAAACATGGTTCGAAATGTTTCTTCTATTTTGGAATAAACAATTAATATGGATTTGAAAGATAGTATGCAACATATGTTTTTGTATCTAGTAGGGAAAGGGCATTTCAAATATTTGATAGTGTAATAATAAAAACGAAAAGATGCATGCACATTTTATAGAAATATTTTTTGTCGTATACATGGGACATGCACGAATCTG